>JAJVSH010000143.1:243203-270375 GCA_021460005.1 Tetramorium alpestre | reverse complement strand
ATATAATAAAAAATTAATATAATATAAATAAATTTAATACTTTTTTTATGGAGGTACGATTTAGGAGATATACAGGTACGATTTAAGCAACCGGTTTACTAAATCCTACTTTTTGCAGCATGTTACAAAAAAATTCATAACACATTAATTTGTTATTAGTTAAAGGTTTAACATGTAACAATAGGTGCTTTAAATATCAAGTTACAATTTCCAACGTTTATTTGCATTCCAAAAAATACCAAATGCAAAATATAACCAAAAATAGCTTAAGTGGTACATATTTGGCAACTTTCTCCTATATACATATATGTATACTATATGTATATGTGTTATAAGTCAGCATAGATTCGAAATAACGGTCCCATGAGTGTGTATCAAAAGCTCGAGAACGCCATCTATTGGAAGGCGAATTATCTAGATTTTATGTTTCCTGATTGCCCCGTGCGCGCTTACGTACCATACGTTACGTTACGTACCATATAGTTCTTTAATTTATAATATTTTTTTTATTATTAGTCATTAAACGCAAGTATAATTAACAGTCGTCGCTTTTTATCAATCCATCATCCTAGTCGAGTCACAACAATTGGCGACAAAGTAAACAAGCCAGAGGAACTTCAAAATATTCAACAGTAACTCTTCGACAATTACTTTAATACGTGTATCATAACATATTACGATGGATAACAATCAATTCAAGGAATTCATAGAAACCTTTAAGTTTCTGATAATCAGGGGACAAACGGGATCAGCCGTAGAAACAGTCAGTTGCTTCGCCATTAATCCTGAATTTTGAGTCTTTCAAAAAGAAAAGAATTTCTCACAATATTTGGAGAGATTTGAAAATTTCGCAGAAATGAAAAATATACATGGCAACGCCTCATTAATAAAGAAGACCTTCCTTAATTATGTTAGCAGTGAAACATACGATACATTGAAAGCAATTATTGCTCCCAAATCAATCAAGGTCATCACATACAAGGAAATAGTGGACACATTACACGAATATTTGAATCCTCGACATAATCGTCTTATTGAAGGACATTGTTTCCACATGCGGATGCAAAATAAAAAAGAAACGATCGGTGAATATGTTGCAACTCTTCGTAAATTTGTATCAAATTGCGAATTTAAATGTGAGCATGGTTCCTCAGTTGCAGAGTTATTCCTGCAATTTCAATTCATAAGGAGAATACAAGATTCGTCGATACGTGAAAAATTGTTTCAGAAAGGAAACACTAGGTTATGTTCACTGGACGTATTGCGCGTGTCTGCATATCAATGCTTATTAAGAAGAAACAAAAAGCGTAAGCCCGTTCAAGCTAATGAAGAAGAATTGATTTCAAATTTGACTGCCTTCAATTCTCTTCAGGATTTATCACATCTTGTCGACTCAACTACAGTTGATTTGTTCAATAATTCGTCACAGAAGTATCTAATAACAGTCGACATAGATGGCCAAGTTATGCGATTCGAAGTTGATTTCGGATGCGGATTTACATTACTTCCAGAACACGAATTCAAAAAACTTTCAGTGAGTAAACCTCTTAATCCAGTTCCAGTCCGATTCCATACATATGATGCTGCTATTGTGACGCTATTGGGATCTGTAGAAGTAACAGTCGATCACAAGTCCCGAAAATCCCAAGAAAAATTATTCGTAGTACTATCAGACCTAGCATCAATTTTAGGTCGAGCGTGGATTAGACACATACACATCGATTTAAAAGAATTAAATGTTCAACATTATCCCGTTAAGAACAAAATCCATGATGTATAAATGATGTCAGTCGATGATATTGTAAATAGATTTCCTCTTATCTTCCAACAAATACTCGGGAAAATTCCAGAAGTCAAATGCTCACTTCAGTTACGCCAAAATGCCAAATCAGTTTTTATCAAACCTTGAGATTTCAAACAATATCCACTCATAAGGGAACTTACGTAATAAACTAGGCTCTAAGCTTCGATATCAAAACAGCACCTGGTCAATTTCATCGCATTCTTGATTCCATTTTATACGGATTGAAAGAAGTAGCAGCTTATTTCGACGATATTATCGTACATAAAACCTCCATGGAAGAATGTAAAGGAAACTTATTCGCGTGTCTCCAGTGAATAATCTTCTACAGTGAATAATCTAACCTTCAAGAGAATAATCTTCTTGTTAATCGCGCTAAATATAAATTTTTCCAGAAGAAAATCGCTTATTTAGGCTACATCATTGAAGGGAACGAGATTTCAAAAGGTCCTAAGAAGGTAAAAGCGATTTTTGATGCATATCGCCCAAAGAATCCAACGGAAGTCAAACAGTTTCTGAATCTAGTAACTTATTATTTCAGATATTAAAACATATCTTCGATAACAGCACCAATACGTTAACTATTATCCGGATCAGCCCCATTTCATTGGACTGCAGAATGTGAAGCAACATTTCAGAAACTAAAAATTCAGATCGCAAGTGATCAAACTCTAATAACTTATGATTCAGAGCTTTCTGTGTCAGTTGCTTGTGACGCCAGTCCTACAGGCATTGGAGCAGTGTTCTCCCTATCTATCTATCATTCTATTAATAGTATCGAAAGTGGCTTTCATTTCAAGAGCTCTCACACAGGCAGAAAGGAATTATAGCCAAATTAATAGAAAAGCATTGGCAATCGTTTTTGCTATTGACAAATTCCACATGTATTTATATGGATAGAAGTTTATTCTAATTACAGATAATCGTCCATTATCTCGTATATTCCATCAGAAATAACAAAACTACTACCTTTGATGATAGCGTCCAGAATCTTACGTTATGCAGCATATCTTTCAACGTCCAATTATGAAGTTCAGCATCGCAAGAATGAACACCACGTTAATGTGGATTTTCTTTCACATTTTCCAGATGAGAAGCCCAGCGGGAATCAAGATTTCTTGGATTTAGAAGTTGAAATGCCAGGAAACAGTGCATCAATCAGATAGTATCCGTAGAAATTACAAGTGAAACAATCGCTCAATATATAAGACTTGATCCAGCACTATCAACTCTACTAAAACAACTCCGAGTAAATGACAATTGCGTAGACTATTCATTACATGGGGATATAATCTTCAGAGGGAATCAAGTATATATTCCAGCAACATCTTCAAGAAACTTCATAGTACCCACATCGGTATAACCAAAATGAAACAACTCACGAGACGCTATTATTATTGGCCGTCAATGAGTCAAAATATTGCCACACAATACGATTATGTAAAAAATGTGACATGACACAAAAGTCACCAGCGAAAGTATCTCTACATCCATGGGAACAGCCACAGTAGAATTTTGACAGAATTCACATTGATTACGCTGGATCACATAAAGGCTATCATTTCCTGATATTAGTAGATGCAAAATCCAAATGGCCGGAAATTCATATCTTGAATAGAGGTTCAGATACAGAAGTAACCATTTACTGCTTGAAGACATCTTTATAACACATGGATATCCGCAAATGCTTGTTTCAGATAATGCAACTATATTTATTTAGCTATTTACGAATAAAGAATTTCGACGTTATTGTGAATCAAGAGGCATTTTCCAAACATTCACGGTCCCAGGCCATCCAGTAATCAATGGATTAGCCGAGAGGTATGTCCAAATTCTCAAATCTAAAGTAGCAAAGACGAAAGATGAACCAGGTTTGATTACACAGAAGGTTAAGCGTATTTTATTCCGATTCCGACCTACTCCATTAGCATGCGGCATGAGCCCGCAGAATTATATTTAAATCAAAGAATCCGAATTCTTGACGCTATTAAACCATTCAAACCAAAAAGCAACGAACCTACAAAGAAGTCAATTGGTAGTTATAAAGTAGGTCAGAGTTATAGCCCGTTATTTATAATAATAACAAGCCCTCATGGATCCTTGAAAAAGTCGTAAGGGAACTGGGCCAACTACATTACTGGATCAAACGGGACGATATTCACTTAAACGCCACATCGATTAGCTTCAAGTCTCACAACTATGTGAATAACAAGCTAATTTACCCAAGAAAAAAGTTTCATTTCAAAGACTCCAACAATTTTTGAGTATGACACTCTACCGGGAGATCTTTAACTTAGAGAAGAGCCAAGAAATATGTGACAACAACCCGAAGAGCCTTTAGCACTCGCAGTCTGTCCAGCTTCACTAAGTCGCCCGATAAGACTCAAAAAAATGCCAAGTCGTTTTCAAGACTATGTCCCATATTAATATTTTTTTTTAATAAGTGGAGGAGAGTTATAAGTCAGCACAGATTCCAAATAACGATCCCATGAGAGCGTACCAAAAGCTCGAGAACGCCATTTATTGGAAGGCGAATTATCTAGATTTTATATTTCCTGATTGCCCCGTGCGCTTACGTTACGTACCATATAGTTCTTTCCTTTATAATGTTTTTTTAATTATCAGTCATTAAATGCAAGTATAATTAACAGGCGTCGCATCTTTTTACCAATCCATCATCCTGGTTGGATCACAACAGTATGTATTCTAGCATGAATCAAAAAAACATTTTTTTTCTGATCAAATTCTAATAGCGTGCGAAATTTGTGCACCCATACCAACAGTGCGTGTGCAAAAGTTCAACTTGCTCGGACAATATCTTCTGTCTCAAACCTGGACTCAAACATTCGAAATTTTTGCCAAAAATACCGAAAATTTACGATTACGGCAACGAGCATAGTTTTGTATATTTTGCACTCCAATGTTCATTTTATCACTCTAAAGCTCTAATTTGTACTTTAAAATAGTACCAAAGTCCAAAAAAATGCTTAATAAGTACTTACTTACAGTTTACGTCCCCATGTGGTTTAAGATCAGGTGCAATGAATCGAAGGACGGCTTCAGACATCTCTTTAAGACCATCCAGCTCAGACCATCAAGATATCTACCACCTACATATCATCTTATTGTGGATCGCTTGATTCAGCAGAATGCATTCTTTGCATTGCCGGAAAATGTACTTCTTAACATGATGACAGACACCAAGCCATACGCCAAGTTGCTCTTAAAAAGATTTTGGAGATAAGGCAAAAGGCTTGCTCTAATCTATCTGGAGTGTTTCGATACAATATCGTGCCTTCCATAAATTTTAAGGCCACACTTTATTCTCAGATGATTGACTGGAAAGCTCCAGCCCTGGCAGTAAAGTCGCCTCCAGTTTTGAATCATGAGTCTGATCAGGAACTTGAGCAAAAGTTATCAGGTGACGAGCTATTATTTGTTGATTGGGAATTTTGTAAGTTCCCGTGCCACATAGTGGCTGTTGAACGGACTGTAAGACTGATAACGGAGGCAGCAGGCAAGATATGTGGCCAGAAGGCTTGAGATCGACACATAAGGTTGACTTTAAAGTCGCGAATCTCTGCCTAGATTTGAAATAAAAATCAATTATGTCCTCGCTAAAATAAGTGATACCGACACAGACTAACTCTTCTTTTGCCAGCGCGCAGAGTTCTATATGGTTGGATGATTGGGTAAGGCTCGGGTGGAACCTGAAGTATAGCCACCTCTACACGGTAGAGTCTTCTGGGTCACTTTGGATGTAACAAGTGAGCGGAGAGCTACACAATTTCTACTATAATTTGTAAGCATGGACGATTGCTTGGGGTTAACCACGGCTGGTTTCGGACATTTTCGCTGTACAAACTCAGCCTCGTGGGGCATTCTTTTAGAATTTGGTACTATTTTAAAGTACAAATTAGAACTTTAGAATAATAAAATAAACGTTGGAGTGTAGAATATACAAAACTATGCTTATTGTCGTAATCGTAAATTTTCGGCATTTTTGGCAAAATTTCGGCAAAAATTTCGAATGTTGAGTCCAGGTTTGAGACAGAAGATATTATCCGAGCAAATTGAACTTTTGCACACGCACTGTTGGCGTGGGTGCGCAAGTTTCGCGCGCTATTAGAATTTGATCAGAAAAAAAATGTTTTTTCAATCCATATATAATTCATATATATGTACGTAATACATGTATGTATATATCATGTACATACTATATCTATACAGGGTGTCCCATAACTGTTAATCGCTACTTCAGGGGGTGATAGAGAGTGAAATTTTGAACAAAAAATTCCTTTTCCGTTTTTGGCTCGGACTATTATTGACCGAGATATTAAGAGTTACAGTTAACTAATCAGACAACGCGCGGCCGGAGTACGCAGGGACGCAGCACGCCATGGGCCACTCGCGCTTACCACACCGATTGTAAACAATTTATTTAGAGAATGTTTTTGCTAATAATCTTAAATACCCGTGGCAAACTTCCTTTAGTTCGTTTTTTACCATCGCAGCTTGATTAGCTATGGGAAATAATGGATTAAATTATTGAATAAATGCATAAAAAGATCATTACATAATTAAACAAATAAACAAAATAATAAATAAATAATAAATAAGAATAAAAAATAATCAGAAATTGTATACATTCTTACATTTATTCTTATTTATTTATTTATTCTCTTATTTATTTATTTATTCATAATTGAACGAGTTAATGATTTATTCATGTATTTATTATTATTATTAATTAATATGAAAAATTAAAGTAGAATTTTCACCGAGTGGTATCGGTGTGGTAAGCGCGAGTGGCCCATGACGTGCTGCGTCCCTGCGTACTTCGGNCGCGCGCTGTCTGATTAGTTAACTGTAACTCTTAATAACTCGGTCAATAATNGTCCAAGTCAAAAACGGAAAAGGAATTTTTTGTTCAAAATTTCACTCTCTATCACCCCCTGAAGTAGCGATTAACAGTTATGGGACACCCTGTATACATACATGTATTACATATTGTATACATACATATACATATATTAGGTGTACAACTTTGTTTCCGCCGTTTTTCAATAGATGGCTGTAGCGATAAGTGGTGGCCGAAATAAATAGATCGTAGATGTCATACAATAAGCTTAGGCATTTGTAAACATAACGCCATCAAAATATTAGTCGATTTGTGTCTGCATCATAAAGTTATTCTCGATTCAAAATGTCAGCTTACGAGCCAAATTCTCGTCATTTGCGGGAGGTTTTAATTTTCTGCTTCAATATGAAGAAATCTCCGGCTGAGGCTCATCGAATGCTCTCAAATACTTATGATGAGGTCGCTATTAGTGAAAGAACGTGCCGAGAGTAGTTTCAACACTTCAAGAACGGTGATTTTGACGTCGAAGACCGGCATGGCGGTAAAAGAGAGAAGGTTTTCGAAGATGCAGAATTGGAGGCATTACTTGATCAAGACTCGTGTCAAACGCAAGAAGAATTGGCAGGATCATTGGGAGTGACTCAACAAGCCATTTCAAAACGTCCCAAAGTCATGGGAATGATTCAGAAGCAAGGAAATTGGGTGCCGTACGAGTTGAAGCCGAGAGATGTTAAACGGCGTTTGTTTGCTTGTGAGGGAGCTGCTTGAAAGGGAAAGACGGAAGGGATTTCTGCATCGTATTGTGACTGGGGACGAAAAATGGGTTCATTACGATAACCCCAAGCGCAGAAAATCATGGGGACTTCCTGGCCATGCTTCCACGTCGATGGCCAAACCGAATGGCTCCAAGGTCATGCTCTGTATTTGGTAGGACCAGCTCGGCGTAGTGTATTATGAGCTACTGAAACAAACACAGGCGATCGGTATCAAAAGCAATTGATGCCTTTGAGCATTGAAAGACAAACGGCCGCAATACAACGATAGACACGATAAAGTGATTTTGCAGCATGACAACGCTCGACCACATGTTGCAAAACAGGTCAAAACATACTTAGAAACGCTCAAATGGATAGTCCTACCCCACCCGCCGTATTCACCGGACGGAAAGAGCCGTATTGTTCCTTCCGACTACCACTTGTTCTGATCGATGACACATGGCCTGGCTGACCAGCACTTCCGTTCTTATGAAGAAGTCAAAAATTGGATCAATTCGTGGATCGCCTCAAAAGATGACCAGTTTTTTCGACGCGGGATTCGTATGCTGCCCGAAAGATGGGAGAAAGCAGTGGCCAGCGATGGACAATACTTTGAATCGTAAATGTATAACAACTTTTTCACCATAAAGCCTCGAATTTCGAAAAAAAACGGCGGAAACAAAGTTGTACACCTAATAGTATACGTATATGTATACATATACGTATACTATATATACATACATAGTCTATCCAAGACTCTACATTTCAGTTTACACTGCCATCCTGTATATATATCCTGTATATAATAGCAACTTTAACTAGATAGTTCTAATAACATACTTAATCCATTAACGCAGAGACGGACAAATCAGCTTTCTCTTTTTCACGCGTGTATTACAAACTTTTAATCCACTCGGATATTGATCAACATCTACATATGGAGGTTTTGAGAGTCGCTCTTTCCAAATCTGCAGCCGAAATTCCGAAATTCTTTGAAGGAAATCCAATATGGCGGCTTTTTGAGGAAAAAACAGGGTAGAAAAAAATCATTTGTTTCTTGATCTTCTGTTTCATATCGAAGAGATCGTTCGATTAACCTTATTATCGAGATTCGTGGGCTGTTTTTGTTGTATTTCAAGAATATAAATTGTCGGATGATCAAAATCAATATGGCGGTCTCAAAATGATGGTCAGAACTTGTGAAAAATTAAGAAAATTCCAAATTTGTGTGATATGTGGTATAAATCCGTTTGACGTCTAATGACATTCGCAGAATAATGAATGTATGAGTTTTTGAGGTCGCTGATTACAAATATGACGTCAGCTTTGCAGAATTCAAGATGGCGGATCCAAGATGGCGGACCGAAGTTGCAAAAAATTGAATTTCCTTAAAAATGTGTATACATAGGTGTTCGACATCGCTGATTATGAATATGACATTAACATTGCGGAATTCAAGATGGCGAACCGAAATTGCAAAAAAATTGATGGATTTCCTTAAAAATGTGTATACATAGGTTTTCAACATCGCTGATTATGAATATCACATTAGCATTGCGAAATTCAAGATGGCGGATCCAAGATGACGAAACCAAATTGCAAAAAATTAATGGATGGAAAAGGAAATTGAGAAAAGAGAAACAAAAGGGAATACAGCTAAAACAAGGAATTTCTTAATCGATTAACGAATATATGAAACCTAAAATAAAAATTATTTAACATACAAAATTATTCAATTTAAAAATATTAGATATTATGAATATTACACTTTAACACGGTTACGTATTTTCGAAATGCTGTAGTTGATCTACACTTACAGTCCCGGTATATGGAATCTGTAAAAGTTGAAATCCTTCAATGTCAGTCACAATGTATCGATTAAAATCTAACACTTTTTTAATTACATAAGGTCCCTTATACTTAGGTATAAATTTCTTATTTATTCCCGGAGTAGTGTCGATGTTTTGAATCATAACGTAACGCCTTCCTTATACGTACTAAGAACTTTACGATGTTTATTATACGTTTGAACATTTTCTTTTTGTAATACTTCAATCGCATTAGAAACGCCTGCTGTCGCATAGCCGACAAATCTCTTTCTGTCGCAGTCGCCTGCAACATTTTTTGCATCTTATCGTTACTCTCACCATTCTGATTAACTCCAAAAAATAACATGCTTGGCGTCGTGTTCGTCTACCTATACACAATGTTATTAACAGCGTACTCTACCGAATGAAGAACTTTATTCCACTTAGTTATATCGGTAATCGTTTTTGCAATCATTGGGACAATGAGACGATTTATTCTTTCTGCCTGCTTGTTTGCTCGCGGAGTACCTACTGCTACTAGTGTGTGTTGAATATTCGCCTCTTTTAATGTTGTTGTGAATTTATTGAAGGTGAAGCAACTCCCTCGATCACTAACAATTCTTTTAGGTTTACTGTACGTACGAAAATAATCATCCAAATGCTTAAGTGTTATTCCTCAGACGTAGTTGATTTACAAGGATATAACCGAATGAATTTAGTGAATCCATTTACAATGAGGAAAATATGTTTAAAATTCCGTCCTGCTTTCTTCAAAGGGCCTAAGTGATCTATGTAAATGGTATGGAATGGTAAAGTGTCTTTTGGTATATCAGATGCAAATAACCTTCCAATTTCCCACTATCGGGCGAGAACTCTATGCACTTCAAGCAGTTAGCGATATATTTCTTCACCTTTTCGGAAAGTGCCGCAAACCAATACACGCGTAATATATTTTCCATAACTTTTCTTATACCAACGTGACCTATATCGTCGTGGCATGTGCGTATCACATTGTTTTCTAAACACTCGGGCATATAAGAAAGTAATTTACCGCTCTTGGCTTTCCAATATACTAATCTGTCGCGCAATTCGAAGAATTTACTTTCCGAGGCTTCTAACTGTTCGCGTATTTTTTGGATCGTTGGGTCTTGATCTTGTTTTATTGACAACACTCGCTCAAAAATATTTCCTTTTAAGATTAATATGGCATAACACTTGCTGAGCGCATTAACATGCAACATTTTTGATCCAGGACGATACTCAATGCTGTAGTCGTATGATTGTAAAAATAATGCCCTTGAAATACGTGGATTTACATTCTGTTTACTTAAAGTTAACCTGAAACTATCGCAATCGGTAAAAATCTTGAATCGAAAACCCGCTAAGTACACATGAAATCTCTTAATTGCATAAATTACTGCTAAACATTCGAGCTCGAAACTATGATAGCTTGCTTCGATATTCATGGTGCGCTTGCTAAAATAAAACACTGACTTTAACGCATTGTCCTCCTGTCGCTGCATCAGGATTGCTCCGAACTCATTTGAGCTCGCGTCACAATAAAGCTCGGTTTCTAACTTAGGAAAATAGATCGCCAAAACAGGTCGTGACGCTAAACAATTTTTGAAAGTTTCAAATGCGGTATATTCTTTCTCTTCAAACTGAAATTTCGCTCTCTTTTTTAATAGATCGTATAATGGTTTCGCAATACGTGAGAAATCTTTAATGAATCGTCGAAAGAAACTTGCTATTCCAATAAATCGATGAACTTTGCGTACGTTCCGAGGCACGGGATAATTTAATATCGCGTCAATATTCTCGGTACCCGGTCGTATGCCATTCTTATCAATTATATAACCTAAGTAACTGATCTCTTGGAGTAAGAATGAGCATTTGTCAAATCGAAAATCTAAATGAAATTGAGCTGCGCGATTTAAGACTTTTCGGAGAATCTTTAAGTGCTCATCAATGTCTTTTGTAGCAATCAATATATGTCGTCAATATAAAGCAATATTTTATCTTGTTGAATCAAGTCTAAAAAGATATTATAAATAAATCGTTGAAAGACTCTCGGTGCTTTCGTCAATCCGAATGGCATGCGCAAATATTCAAACTGCCCAAGAGGGCGTAATAAAAACAGTCAATTTTATAGGCGACTCCGCAACTTTAACATGGTAGAATCCATTACGCAAGTCGAGATATGTAAAATATTGTTTATCACGCAGTCTATCTATGTGATCATCTATTAACGGTGTAGGAAAATTATCTTGTACCGTTATTTTGTTGAGCTCGCGATAATCAACACAAAGACGCAACTCTCCATTTTTTTTATGAACGAGTACAATGGAGCTTGCATAAGATGAATTACTCGGCTTAATAATATGGTCTTTCAATAAATTGTTCAAGATCTCCTGTAATTTCTGCTTGTCAGAATATGAAAGTCTACGCGGTTGATAACTGATCGGCTGATCAGGCTTCAAGCTTATTATCAACTCAGTATCGGACGGAAGAGGAAGCTCACTCTTTGCTCGATTTTCTAAATATTCACGACTAATTGTCTCACCTCTTCGTCAATAGGATATTCTAATCGCGGGTTTATATTTAATTTCTCTATGACTGTTGTCGGTTCGGATGTACAATCTATCCCCAAAATATCGTTAAATTCCACCACTCGCTCACTTTCGTTCATCGGAATTACTTTATCTTTGTCTTTCTCGTTTGTAATTAATAATGATACGTCACTACAATACGTACGATGTAATCGCGTCCTAATATTGCGGCAAACGTTAACGTTTCTATCGGCACTACATGAAACGTTAATTCTACCGATGTATTATTTCTAATGCAATCAAGTTTAAATATTTATTTTAGTTTTATTGATATCGTAATATGATGTCAAGTCCGGGATGGGTTTGCGAGCGCTAATCGGTGCATAATCTTCTCGAATCAATGAAATAGGCGAACCTGTGTCAATCATCGCGTTAATGCTAAAATTACAAACGTTGTTACACTTATCGGTAACCGCGTATTTTACATTTGTTATAAACGGTTCAATGTTACCATTCGTAAAAACAACATGCGCTGTTTCTTCAGGAGACGGCGGCTTTTTTCCCGTCTCTTCGCTGCATTCTTTGATCAGGTGAGTTTTGCTTCCGCACCGAAAACAGAATCCCTTCTCTCGTGCCGGCTTTGTGCACTCGCTCGACATGTGACCAAATTCACTACAGTTAAAACAACGCAAACGCTTTTCACGTGACACTACTGTTTTATCTTTCGGCTCTTCTTTTTTTTATCGTTTCGTCCATCCGTTTTTTCTGATTTGCCGTCCTGCTGGAATCCTCTGTAATGGGAGTGAGATGTTCGCAAAAGCCTTCAACAGATCGTCGGTACTGAATTGCTGTATACGAGCTTGGTCTCTCATGCGGCTATCCGGTATTCCGTCGATCAAATAGTCCACCAATTCGTTTTGAATAGAAGAATTTGTTGCAATAGAAGCTTTGTTTGTCAATATTATCTTGGCGTGAAAATATGTCGGAAAACTCTCCGCTGGGTGCCATGACCGTTTCTCGAAATGCTTCCTCAATTCCAGTTTATTCCTCCTATTGTTAAACATGCAGTCTATCTGCTCTCGAACAATTCATGAACAGTCAATTGAAGGTGTGTCGGAGTTGAGTGAAACCACTCTTGCGCCTTCCCCTTGAGGCGCGAACTTAATAATATTTTCGTCACGTCCTCATTCAATCGGTACGTTGCGCGCAGTATCTCCGCTTGTCCTTTCCATATATCGAATGTGTCTTTTTCGTCCGTGAAATCGGCGAGCAGACCACTGATTTCCCTGATTCGCACTGCCGAGGCCGCTGTCGCATGCGTCGTGGCCGTTGGTTCACTATTTCCATCGCGTTCGACCAACTGCAACTCTCTTTGTAACACTGCATTTTCGCGCTTTAATAGTTCGAGTTCTCTTTGCATTAAATCACTGTTCTCTCTTCGTTCTCCTCCATTACTCGCACTCGTGCTAGCAATCGCGATATCTCCTTGTAACGCAGTAACGAAGGCTCGCCCCACGACTCGATCGTCATTTCACTCGTTGTCTTGGCTATGGCTCGTGTCAATAATTCGGGATCCACCGCCGATAATCGTTCAATCAGTTCAGTTTTCGAGCCCGTAGTCGGTAGACTTAGATTCTTTAGAATTTGTTTCAATTGCTGGATCTTGTATTCCAACAGTTTATCCATGACGCACTGAGATGCAATATATGTACCGCAATTATGCTGCTACGGTCTACTGCGCACGATCGAGACAATACGATACGGCATTCTCCCAAATATTCGGATTCACCTCGAAGATTCTCGAAGAAACCGCTCGTCGATCACGCTCTCCGTTCGTGTCTCACTTTTGTGGGTGTGGTATGAAAATCCCACTTCTGAAACTGTGAGGAATTACACTGCACTGTCCCTAATCCACTAGTCAATGTCAATCAATTCAATAGGATGCAACGGGACGTAGGTAACTCAAGAAAATATAGTCTTTTCTGGAATCACATTTATTAGCGTTCCGTCGCCGAGTCGTTCTGAGACGTACTGCCCGCCATAGATACCAGATTCTGAGCCTGGTAGCATTCGGTCGCTTGGGAAGGGGAAGGAGTGGGAGTAATTCTCCTGACTGCCCGTGAGCCACGGGCACTCTTGAGAATCACCCCCACTTCTTCCCCTTCCCAAGCGATCGAATGCTTCCAGACTCAGAATCTGGCATCAGAACTGCCCGCACGATCGCGTCGCGCGAGCTCGCCCGGAAAAACAAAAACGCATCGCACAAAGGATAGCGCGATCTGTTGCTAGGCTCTCGTGGTCCGCGCATTATAAAAATTAGTTTCTTAGCCTACAATATTCGCCTATTTTCGNTACTTCGAATGTCAAGCTGAAATGTATACTGAATGAAAGTTTATGATGGTAGATTACTTGTGGAAAAATTTCAAGTTGAGCGTGCTTCTCAATTTTGAGAAATGGGAGGTCAAAAAGGAGGATAAAATTCTATAATGATATAAAATGGACTTGGTATAGTTGATTTTGAAAATAATAAATATTGTCAAAAATGACGAAATACATTTTTTTTTTAAAAAGATGTATTCTTTGGAGTGGGAATCCCCATGGGAGAAGGGGGTGATGGGGGAGCAGTTAGAAAACCGTAATTGTTGCAATGGGTCGAACGAGGATTTGTTTAAAAGAGCGTTTCGAGATGAATGCAACGTGAGGTCATAGAGATCACTACAATTTTGACACAGAAAAAAAAAGTTATAATAAAGTCATAATGAAGACATAATATTCCGCTACCGCTGGCGTTAGCGGATAATGAATATTATCTTCATTACTGACTTTTTTATATCTGGGTACAAATTGTAGTGACCTATACGACCTCGAGTTGCAAGCGGCTCCAAACGCTCTTTCAAACGAGTCCCCGTTCGACTTATTGCAATAATTACGGTTTTCTACCCCCCCCCCCCTCCTATGCGACTCCCTTTTCCCATGGGGATTTCCACTCCAAAGGATACATTTTTTAAAAAAAAGCCGTGTTTCGTCATTTTTTACAATATTTATCATTTTTAAAACCAACTATACCAAGCTCACTTTATAGCATTACATTACAGTATTTTTAACCTCCTTTGATCCCCCATTTCTCAAAATTAAGAAGCACGCTCAACTTGAAATTTTTTCACAAGTGATTTACCATCATAAACTTTCATTCAGCATACATTTTAGCTTGACATTCGAGGTACTGAAAACAGCCAAATTTTAGGGTGGCTCTTTAATTGAGACTCATTTTTCATAAGGATTCTGCGGGATCTTTGTGCCACACAAATAGTCTCCAAATTCCGGGCTTAACAATACACTGGTCACCAAATTGTTGTCAAAAAGGAAACAACGTCTGCGCAAGACATTTTGATGTCAAATTGTTGTAAAAGGCGAGCAAGGTCAAATTACGTTGTGCAAACCTTTCTCAATTTTTGGTATCAATTTGCTATCTAGTTATGCCCGTAAGCTTTTCCAGCAAACAAAGTGCTAATTGAAAACATAGATGCTAAGTACCAAGTTGATACCAAATTTTAAACTTTATTGCTAACACTATTCGATAAAAAAAATGACTTTTTTCGAACACCGGAACGAGATAGTCATTTCACATAGTTTTTAAACGCTGAACACGAATCTGTTTGTTAAATTGTTTCATCACGTCACAATTTTTAGATATTTGCAATTAAAATTGCAAAAATGAGCTTTTTCACGTACTTTCTCATGTTACAATTGCAATGTGTGATGTGCTACAGAAATTTCTTTGCAATCGAAATTAAATATGTTATTAAAACTTTTAACCCTTAAAAAGAATTTTAAGGTTTAAGAATGTCAGCTACGGTTAATAAGCTATTCATGGTTAAATATGGAGTTTATTGCGGAAAAGCTGTGATTAAGTTATTGACGATTTACCAAATAGTTTTCAATTATATTTATATAAAGTTAAAATTCTTTTAGGTCGCTGAATATGAATTCAATATCAATTGACAAATTCAAAATGGCGGATTCAATATGGCGGATGTCAAAATTTAAAAAATTTCATTATTCAACCATCCAATAACAAAACGCAAACTAGCGTTCCTCACTTATACAAGTAACATTCAAATGATTTAAAACAGAAATATATACAATATTTTTCATAATTTTTTTAAATCCAATTACAATTTCTATACTTCGACATCATGAATACTTTATTAATCATAGCCGTCATTAAGGCCGGTAGTCCATTCTTATTTCAAGATCGTCTTAAGTAATGTTATAAGGTGGGTTCAGACACGTGTCGAATCATCGTATCGTATCATGATCGCGTATCATAATCAGCTATGTGTGGACGCAGTGCTGTATCGTGTCTGCGTATCATATCTGCTGCGACGACTTTTCCTCGGGTCCGCCTGACCCGTGGAGGTCGTCCAGAATTACTTCACAAAATATATAAGGTTCCAAGATCGAGCGAAATACTAATATGCTTTATGGGCGCCAGGTACTATCTTCAGCACCACACTAATAGAATCGAATTCCCGAAATCATACTCGTGGCAATTAAGATCTTACAATAGCCGCCGGCTGAAACTTGATATCGAGGCAGGTTCGGGGAGAGCGGGAGAGTGCGCGTTACAGGAGGAAACAGAATGATCAAATTCCAGAAATTAACATAACAAAAAGAATATATTTCTAAAAGAAGTTACAACGAGGGTGCGGTCGCAAGTCCGCGTGTTTACTCAATTCCGTGACCGAACTTAACGAAAAGAAATTAGCACTTTACAGTTACGCAGTATTCGCGATCGCGACACGTGCTCGGCCACAGCCACAAATTTCCCGTTTACACAATCGCAAAGATTTCGTACGACAATTAATTCCGCGACATGCTGTTATCGTTCGCGGTACGAGAGTCGGCTCGCACAAGAAACGTAATATTTAACAACAGAAAAAGATTTAGCCGCCTCGCGGCGTCAAACATTCTCGCATTGGCTAACGCAAAAGAAATCAATAACTTGGGTCGAATCTAACGCGACTGCCCGTGAGATTAACTTTCTGCGAGAGACCCAATGAAATAAAGAAAATCTACAGTGACGAGCCCAGGCAGGCGTGCCTCCTCACGAACTATGATCGCTCTCACACCCGCGATCGTAATTACATTACGGCAAGGCTCTATTCCACGCGGTGGAATCGATGGGAGGCCGCCGTGCCCGGTCTCGTTCTCTCACAATTAGACTAAACGCCGGAGTGATGGCCTTACAAAACACCCCGGTCTGGTAGCTTCCACAACGTCGTTCTCTCCTCGTTCACAATGGGTAGGCGGTGGTGATGCGGTACCGGATCGAGATCGTTCGCTATTGCCGAGCTCTCACGAGACAGTGAGGCTCCGGGATTCACGCGGCGCTGCGTCGGGCCCTCTCTCGTGTCGCGCGCCACCCGGCGTCGCTGACTCATTATCGACTTTTCGACGGGATCAGCCGATGCGGTCGATAAGGGCGAAATTCGCGCTCATCCTTCTGCTCCCGTACTGTCGCTCGTCAGACGTGCACCCGGCGGCTTCGTCTTCTCGGGTGATCAAGCCGAGTCCTCGTCCCGGGTCACGTTGTCCGTCTGACGGCGTTTTTGTTCCAGGACGAAGGTCCGTGCGGAGCGTCCTCCTTTTCGGCCTTCCATCCGTCTCCTTACGATAATCTGGCGCCTAGTAGGAAGCGGCCCGCTCTGACGCCCCGTCTGCTCTCCACAATCCTCCAGTCGTCTCGCCTCGTTGCCTCGCCCGCTCTTTCGTGTAAATCGTAACGCTGCTGGCTCACCACTCTCGGTTTTACATCTACGACTCGTATAGTAAATTAGAATTGAAACGTAAATCTTGAACGGATGAACGAACACGCGATGACTCGAATTTTCACGGGGTCGTTTATCTGCGCGTGCGGATGCGATCCCGACCCTTGAATCCTCGCTCGGTCAGGCAAGCCCTTGCGACGAAGTCACGTAACACTGTGTATTATTTTGATACATAGATACGATACGACCAGGATTCACCTAAAGTCGGCTTTTCGCCGAAACATCAAAGAAATGATATGTGATACGGATACAATCAGTGTGGACGCGTATCCGATCCTGCGCCGATCTGACAATGTATAGCATGGCTCATCCGTTCAGTCCTACTCTTAGATAGAAAACTTATAAAAAGATACAGTTACAGGATACGAATACGAGTTGAAAATAATTTTGGTGTATCATCATAATCACCGTATCTATATCATGATGATACGCAATTATGATACGATATAGTGATACAACACATTTCTAGACCCACCTTTAGGGTTACCGCACAAGCTTTTCCGTAAAGCATTACGTTATGTTAAGTACTGATTTTAAACTTACAAGGAAACGCACGTAGGTGTCCCCCTTCGATTTTGATGAACTTTAATGTGCTGTTTTCTAACTCAAAGTAGGCACATGTATTTGTTATACATACCCAATCGCATGTTTAGAGGATGGAACACCTCTTTGAAAAAAATAGATTTTTTTTTCAAGGCGAATATTGTCGTTGAAATTACAAAAGATAGAAAAATTTTTAAATCGAAAAAATCGAACGGCTTCAAGAGTGTTATAATTTGTTAATAAAAATTTCAAAATTTCAAAAAAATATTAAGTGGTGGGGATAATTAAAAAAAATTTTTTTGGTAATAACTCTATAGTATTCTTGAAATCATTCAAGTTTTGTTTAAACAATTTTTTTCTATCTTTTATACTTTTGACAATATTCGCCTCAAAAAGAAAAAAAATCGTTTTTTTTCCAAACATCCACCGTATTCGTATCTATTGAAAGAAAAACGTTGGTCCTTCGTACTCAGATTCATGTTTAATTATTTACAAGAAACAAATATTTTTTAAGACCACAAACAACTAAAGCATCAGCATGAAGTCAGCTTATTAAAAAACAAGACAGGATGCTCTATTGTCTATCAGCTATCAAGTCTTCAATGACAACGCTTCAATAACTAATGAACAACACGGCATCCTGTTTTATTTTTTAATTAGCTAACTTTATGTTGACGCTTCAGTCGTTTGTGGTCTTGAAAAACATTTGTTTCTTGTAAATATATTAGTTTTATTGACGATTTATGTGATAGGTAAGATCGATAGAATGAGTTCTGTATCTCTAATACACGTTTTATTAGTATTAATTTTATTTCTTGCTATTACAATGGGTATGCACACGTCGTGGTCAGTCGCCATAGAATCAAGTGAAGACGGCTTGCGCGTGAACAAAGAAAAATGTAGCAAGCATGCGCAAAAGGAAATAACATAGACCGCATGAAGAAGGAGTCAAATCAGCAAATATAATAGGATAAAAAAAATAAAAGCTAAGATATAATAAGAGATATAAGATATGAAAAAGAAAGGAATGAGACAAATATAAAATGCAAAAAGAGAATAGAAATTTAAATATTCCTACAAAATAATTAAACAAGAATCTGAGTACGAAGGATCAACGTTTCTCTCTTAATAAACATGAATACGGTGGATACTCGTATGTTTGCAATAAAGTTTATCATGAAAAACGAGAAATCACTATGTATAAATAATATAACATTTTTTTTAATATATGTACATTACTTGATTTTGATATATATTTATTGAATATACATTACTTTGATTTTCTTAATATATTTACATTACTTGATCATTATGAATATATAGAAATGACAAAGGAATAATATTATTGTCAAAATTGCAAAATTGTCTAATTAATCGTTTAATCGTTAAGTACAGATATCTATCATGTAAAGAGAAAAGGAAAAAATGTTCTAGACGACGAAAGTTAAAACATGATAGATTTCGACAAACAAAAAGACATGATCATCCACCTCATCATACCCATAATAGAAGGTATACGATTATTTAAAGAAACCTTAAAACAAAAAGTGCAAAATGATTTTCGAAACATAAAAGATATATATGGTGATGTAATCAAGAAGTAAGTGTATATAATATGTGCCCAACACACACACAGGCGCACGCACGCACGCATGCACGCACGCACGCGCGCATGCACGCACGCACGCGCGCACGCGCACGCACGCGCGCACACACACACACACACAACATTTTTATCTATATCATAAGTACACATATACGTATGTACATGTTTTTCATTTCCATGTTGAAATTTGTAGAATAATTATAATTGTTAATTTAATTTGCATTTCCTTTGTTGAATAAATATTTACATAAAACTGTGCGTATACGTATTTTCTATGTAGAAATTTGATGTTATTTGTCGTCATATTAATGTCAAAATGTTAAAAAAGTCTTATTGACATCAGAATGACGATAAATAACGTCAGCTTGCTACCTAGGTTATTTTGTGTTCTAGTTAATATTTTTGCATTGTATATACATATAAACACGATACAATAATTTCTCAGATGGCGAAACTTCTGAAAACGTCCATGTTTCGATTTGAAATTTTAAAAATAGATTCCTTTTACATAAAAACAATGTTTAAGAAAAACATTTTTGGCGACTCAAAAATTAAAGCACTTTTTAAATATATTAAAGTTGAGGTTGTTTGGTAAAAGTTACGCAACCCATCCCTGGGGGAGGAGGAGGGATACTCCATATTCTAGTTCTTTGATAAGAGGAGTTCAATAGTAGAACTCTTTTTTGTTAACTCTCATTTGTTTAATCTTGAGAACAAGAAATATGATATTCTAAAAATTTGATATTGTTATATTTTAATCTCCTTTTCTGGGGGAGGGGGGTACCCTACATTATAATGTTTGATGAAAAGAGTTTAGTAATAGTACTGTTTTTCGTTAACTCTTATTCGATTGTCCTTGAGAACGAAAAATATGATATACTCTAAAAAGTATGTTATAGTCGTGTGGAAAATCGCAAACCCATGTGAAACAGTACAATCGAGGACCTAGCTTCGTCTCGAAAACAGGAGGGAAGATGGGGTAGAAGTCGCTTGGCGTGGAAAGTCGCAAATCCACGTGGAACCGTGCAATCATGAACCTAACTTCGTCCCGAAAGCAGGGGGAGGGTGGGGTGAAAGTCGCAAACCTACCTACAACCGTATAATCGTGGACCTAACTTTTCCTACATCTCCGCTTAAAAAATTATAACATTACTAGAGAACTCCGCACCTAACAATGTAGAAACGAACAGCGTAGTTTTGCATGAAAAGAAATTAGAAGAAAAAATGTTTAAAAAATGCTTTAACTTTTAAGTCGCCAAAAATCCTTTTCCTAAACATTGTTTTTATGTAAAAAGAACCTATTTTTAAAATTTCGTATGGACCCCCCCCCCAAAAAAATTAGAGCATGTTTTCGGTAGAACAGCCAAAATAGATGCATAATTGATTTAAGATTGTATTTTTTTCTTTTTCCTTCGTCTATTCTCTTTTGAATTTTCAATGTATTGTCTTTTTACGTGTGTGATCTGAACTGTTATTTTTCGAGATATTGTCTTATTTTTGAAAATTCGGACTTATGACTTTTCGGCACATTATACCATTTTTTTATGGTATGATATGTATTTTTGGTACATTTTTCAGGACATTGTATGTCCACCGATTTTCTTTGTGCGTTAATTGAAGTTTAAGATTACATACGTATTTGAGTTTAAGGGCTACCGCACAAGCTCTTCCGTAAAGCATTACATTACGTTAAATATTGATTTTAAACGTAGGCAACGTTTTTAAGGTTATAATTTTCCTTGCGTGTTGACCGAAATCTAAGTACGTATTTAAGTTTCAGATCAGTACTTAACGAGATGTTTACGGCTTTGTGATTGGTTCACAGCAATTTAATACTGCACTTAAGATGATTTATTAAATATGAAAATGGATTATGAATAGCCTAAAAATTCTTTGCGAGGATTAAAAGTTCTAATAACATACTTAATTTTGATTTCAAAAAAATTTCTCTATCACGTCACATATTGTAGTTGTAACATGACAAAGTACGAGAAAATAGCCTAAAAGCTTTAATTGTAAATTTTTCAAAATTATGACTTGATGAAACAATTTGACAGACGGATTCATATTCGGCGTCTAAAAAACTACAGGACAATGACTATTCTCGTACCCGTGATTTCTTTTATTAAACAGTATAATTTGACAACAATTTGCTGACAAATTTCTTATTGGTCATATATGTATGTTTTGTGAAATTCATAAATTAAAATTTATATACTATCGGGTGAGCAGAAGAATGTCCAGTGCGCTATTGTTTGATCACTTCCAACGCTGAACCAACGTAGAGTAATTAATAAATCATGATTTACATTTATAATTTCTTCACTCCCATATGTACGTAGCGAAAGTAAACGCAGATGAGTCCCAAAGATGCTACAAATATTGTAAAAATTTATTATTATGATAGAGATATAAATATTTCTCAAAAACTAAATTTAAAAAATTATTGACCTAATAACAAATTCTTTCCAATTCCAATAATCTATTAATCCTTTAACTACAACTTCTTTCAAGTATTGTTTAATTGACTTCTCGTTTTCTTGATATTGTAGAAATATAACATCATTACGTCCAATTTCTATCTGAAATAAATATTCGCCATTCATACTTTATATTTTTAATTTTTTATTAAATCTTAAATATATGGACTAAAATAAAAGTTTTGATCTTACTGTGAAATGGGGAAACAATGCGCCAGGGCTTTGATACAAACGTATTTCTATGTTATGACTAGCTCGAACGTAAAAATGAATATCTTGTGTATCATTATTCTTTTGCATAGGCCAAATTCTCATAAACTCATCTCCAAAAGTTATATGACTTTCACAATCTAAATATCCAAGAAATAAAGTAATTTAATAGCGTGTAAACGTAAAGTAATTAAAACCCAACATAAACAAAACAAATGTCTTACGCAGCAAAACTACTGTTATATATACAGGAAGCCTGAATAAAAATAAATCACGTACCATACATAGTTACTTGAAGAGAACAAGCTTCTGCTTCATAAAAAATTTAAATAAAAATATACATAAATATTAATAAATATACATACATAGAAATAAAACATGTCTAATATTATGTTTTTCTCCTCTCTCCTCCATTTACCTAATTTCTATAGAAAAATAGATCCTACTCTATACAGAAAAATAATTTAAAAAATTATTAAAAAATTATTAGAAAATAATTTCTGCATTGTTTTTTTTGTATAAAAATAAAATTGCGATTAGATTATACAATATTTTATGTATATTTATATGTGTACGTACGTGTATCTGCGTGTACGTGTACGTGTGCATGCGCGTGTGTATGTGCATGTAGGGACGTCCCAGATGCGTACAAAATAAAACGGACATAGCAGATTGAATGAATTGGACACAGTGACAAACAAACACAAGAAATGAATACACGATGGTTTCTATCAGACACAGCAAGAAACGGACACAGTGACAATCTGACATAGTAGAAAACGGACACGGTAACAATTAGACGCCGTAGGAAATGGACATATGATAGTTGCAATCAAACACAGCAAGAAACGGACACAAATGAATTTTCTTCTAATTCCTTTTCATGCAGAACTAGGTCCGCGCTATTCGTTTCCATGTTGTTAGGTGCGGAACTCTCTAGTTATGTTATAATTTTTTAAGAAGTGACTCACTCCCTGCACCTCGCCTACTCGTTATTATTCAACCTCACAATTTCCACGTTGTTTTACAACTTAAATTTTGCGCGCTTCTGTCACGATGCATTTATGGTGCATGCTCGCATCGCTATATTGCGTCAGTATAACGATTTTTTAACCCTAAAACGCGTCAAATTTAAGTATTAATATCTTGCTTTGCAGGTGAAAACGACACATTTTACTGTCAAATTCGTTCGTTGTAAACAAAAACGCGTCGAATGAGCCTTATTTTATTGATATTTATTTAGAGAGGACTAAACTAAATAACTATACTCAGCAAGCAAAATGCTGCAAACTTTATGCAAAGTTTACGGCAAATCCGGGCACGCCTTTAATTGCAACAAGGTATTGCCGGAAAAAGCTTAGTTTTTGTTGGCAAAGCTTGTCGCAATAGCATAACGCATATTTTGTACAAATAACAGGGAAAAGTTTGCCATGTAGGGTATAGTATATATTTTTACGCAAATAACAGGATAAACTTTGCTGTTCATGGCATGTTAGTAAATTTGTGACAAGAATAAGACAAACCTTGCTCTAATGGCATGACAGTAAATTTATGTCAAGAATATCCTATAATTATGAAATACTGAATTTAAGACTGCAATCCTTTTAATGTTAGAGAAATCTCCTATTCTAATAGATATAACAATATTTTATTTATAGTCTTTATAATATTTTAACAAGATTATTACTCAGGTAACAAATACAAATCATTTTGATGTCAAATTTTGGTTTCATGCTCCTGGAGAGAGCACACACTCGAAGGAGGCTCAAAGGGCAGACTCTTAGATGCGGCGATGCCAATCTAAAAGATTTTTTTCGAGAGACTCGAGATGTTCACATGAATTTCCTCTTCATATAAAAGAAATTGTTTCAAATCATTCCGCCGACGATCCTTAAGTAGCCTCGCATGTTGTATTTTGAACGCGAGTTAGAAGCTAGGACCATAAGCCGCATAACGGCGACACCTCGAACTATGCTGTGGGCATGGCGTTTTGTTTTGTTCTTGCTACAATTTTGATGTTATGCTGTACACGATAAAATTTGCCCTGTTTTTGACATAAATTTGCTGTCATGCCATTTGTCTTGTTCTTGCCACAAATTTGGTGTCATACTGTGTATGGCAAAGTTTGCTTTGATCTTGCCACAAATTTGGTGTTATAACGTGTATGAAAGTTTGCCCCGTTCTTGTCACAAATTTGCTGTCATGCCATGAAGGGCAAGGTTTACTTTGTTATTTTCGTGAATTTTGCATTTTGTCGTGTTAGAGTAAATTTGCCCTGTTCTTATACCATATATTTACTGTTATAGCAGGCACAGCAAAGTTTTCCATGTTCTTATAGCAAATTTGCTATTCTGCCATGCGTAACAAAATTGCTACTATTTATGTAAAGTTTGCGTTACACTATGAATAGTATCATTTGTGCTTTCTATGTGTAAAATTTACGTATAAACCTTTTTCTGTTATTTATAGTAACGTATTACGAAAATCTTGTCGTAAAGTTGCTTAAAATTTTTTGACAAGACCAAGCAAGACAATTCCTCGCCACAAAATTGTTGTCAAAATTGAACCTTGCTATAAAGCCATGCTTTAGCACTCTTGGTTAGCTGGGTACCCCAATAACCATTTCTGAAGGGACAAATGTCAACAACATATTCTGTTTGTCAAAAGATTGTAGATGTGAAATAAACTTTGACACTGAAAATATTGCGTGCACAATTCTAATAAAAATTCACCAATACCGATTAACAGATTACTTAACAATGATGGTGAACAGCGAATAGATCTGTGAACAGCGTTAACGAAAATGATAATGATAAATGATGATGATAAAAACTAAAGTAGCTTTGTATATTGCAAATTGTCATTAACCTGCATAAATGCAACAGTATAAAGGTGGTTATAAGACACATAAGATTGGCAGTCAATAGCGTTCAGGTATGTCGAATACATTGACGCCAACAAAAGTGCAGCAAATCTATGTCATTGTAGATGATTATACGTGATCAGTGCGTAATTCGAAAGTCGCCTTTCGTCTACGCCGGTAGATGTCACATAAGACCATAAGCTTTCTTGTAAATAAAATTCACTTGGAAATGTATATAAATAAGCCTAAAGTATACTTCTTAATAAAGTGAATTAAGTTTTGAAAGTTACACTTCCAACGACATTAAAGTTGGAACTTGAGAATGAGATGTGCAAAAATATCTTATTCTAAAACAATGTTTTCAAAATATACATATATATATATATATATATATAAAATATACATATTTAAAAAAATATACATATTTATATATATAATACATATATAAAATATACGTGAATTCAGCAAATCTGTCGTCAATCTGCAATTATTTCTGTAGACAGATCTACTTCACGTTTGTGAGCAGTCTACTGTCGTTTATGCAAACATATCTGCTGTGCGTTTGTTCCAATCTATCATAGATTCTGCACATAGATCTGTTGGATATTTGACGCAAATCTGTTATCGATTTACAATTAATTTACAATTAATAAACATGCTGCTGAATTGTGGTCAATCTGTTGTTTCACTGTTACATTTCTGCTCTGACAATCGGACACAGTAAGAAACGGACACAAATAAATTTGTGCAAATTCTTCGTAGAGCATAGGATTTGAGTGGGATTAGGATAGGAATTCAATTTTATATTAGGATGTAATATCCAGTTTTTGATTGCAATTGGAGCGCACTTGAGGACACAGTAGGTACTGGATTTGACAACCTCACTTCGTAGACAATTGTTTCCCTATTGCTAACAATTCCTAAGCAAATGGTTAGCTGGATATCTAATTACAGGTACACAAAAAAAGTAGTTTGGCCTATATACCAGACAAATGTATTCCTATGTATTTTGACCTGCTGAATCCGAATTCGAAATCAGAATTGTCAGATTAGCTGGTTTTTTACCTCTACAATCTAACTAACCTAACCACAAAAAACATCCGTAAAAAGTCGGTTTTCTGCCTTTCATATTCAAATAAGTAGTCAGAAAATTTTTTAAATGTTAACTTCATAACCTCATAACGTCATAACGCGTTTATGTGGTTACAGTAATATGGGGTTATGAAGTTATGAAGTTAACATTTTAAAATATTTTTCTGACTACTTATTTGAGTATGAAAGGCGGGAAACCGGCTTTTTACGGATATTCTTTTAGGTTAGGTTACTTAAGTTGTAGGAATAAAAAACGAGCCAGCCTGATAATTCTGACTTCGAATTCGGATTCAGCGGGTCGAAAATACATAGAAATACACTTGTCTGGTATACAGGTCAAACCACTTTTTTTGTGTGCCTATGTTATTAATTCAATAGAAAGTAGATTACCCTTACACTTATTTGTTAATCACTCAAATCCTATGCTCTACGAAGAATTTGCACAAATTTATTTGTGTCCGTTTCTTACTGTGTCCGATTGTCAAGAAATCCGTCTCCAATTGTGTTCATTTGCACTGTCGTGTGTTTGTTTCTTACTGTTTCCGTTTACTATTGTGTCCATTTCTTGCTGTGTCTGATTGCAACCATCGTACGTCCGTTTCTTATTGTGTCCGTTTATCAATATGTCCAATTTATTCAACCTACTGTGCCCTTCTTATTCTGTACGTATCTGGGACTCACTCACGTGGGTGCGTGCGTGCGTGCGTGCGTGCGTGCGTGCGTGCGTGCGTGCGTGCGTGCGTGCGTGCGTGCGTGCGTGCGTGCGTGCGTGC
>JAJVSH010000143.1:194432-227835 GCA_021460005.1 Tetramorium alpestre | reverse complement strand
ATATATATATATATATATATATATATATATATATATTGTATATGTATATATACATATATATATGTATATCCAAAATAGAATATCTTTACTAGAAGCCACTATATTGGATCCGCCATTTTAAAATTTGAAAATCTGACTTCACAGATTTGAAATCAGCGACCCAAAAAACCCCTACTGATTACTGGGTACTGATTTGCATAAAAATAAAAAAAAAACTTATAAGAAGTTTTTAATTTTTGGTTCGCCATATTAAATCGGCCATTTTGAAAATCTAACTTCAGATTTGTAATCAGCGACCCAAAAAGCATGGGTGTACCAAGTTATATTCAAATCCGTTAAAAATTGGAAGAAATATTCATGGTGCGCATATATGCGTCATTATCAGTTGTGGCACTTTTTTTTCCGCGCATATATGCATTACCAGTGAACTGGTTAATTGCTCACGTTTGTTTATATAAATCCTATTACAAGCATATTTTATTCAAAATCTTATTGTAATCACATGTAATTTATATTAAACAATTAATATGCTACGTGTACGCAATTGTATGATTTATGTACACCACTATACATTTTTGACAAAACTCCGTTTTCCATAATATTCCGGTACCCATGATGCCATAGTACAAAAAATTGTCAGGATATAAACTTGAAATACTATTTTCCATTTTATATTTGTCCATAATTAATGGTTTAGATACACCATGTATTCCAAGTGATATGAAACCACCACCCCATGCGATCCACAGGCCAGTCCACTTAGAACTGAGTAATATCTCAGGTGTATTTTCAAAAAGATGCATCTAAAATACATAATAATTAATTAATTTTTACATTATGCTGTCACCATTTAAACATTTTTATTTTTTTTAACTTTAAACTATTAGCACTAACGTCAGTAGTTGGATATATCTGACCACTGACATTATTCGAGATTAAAATTTCAACTCCAGCCTTCCAATCTTGAGCGATTTTTTTGGAAGAAGATGGAATTGGAAGCAAACTTAATAATATTCTAGCTTCTGCCTAAACATATAGATAAACATATTAGATTAATTTCAATAATTGTATTATAATTTATGCTGAATTTATCAAATTTATCTATACTTAATAATATTATGATATACATTTTGTTCATCAAGAGGTTTCCAAACTTTAATCCAAAAAGATATATTTCCGTATGTGTTATTTAATCCCGATAATATAGTATAGGTTGATGAATTATGTGAATACATCAAACAATCTGAAAACATTTCACTATTAATATCATGCTATATTTAAAATACAGGGTGTCCCATGGGAAGCTTTGCTGAAATTAAATAGCTCAGCTGTCATTTTTAAATGTATGCCGTTATTGAAAAAACAAAAATTACGAAAACATGAAAACTTTAACACGTATCTGTAATGTTATTGACGACCTTTTTAATAACTGCTATTAAATTTGACACTTAGAAAATATTTATCATTAGCTTACTTGATTACTAGATCTTCGATAAAATAAACTAATATACGAACATATTGTTAAATTTTACTCAACCTATTAAGACTGCAGATTTTCCTCTTCTCAACGCAATTTTCGTTTTTTTAACAACAGAATATATTTGCAAACAACAGCTGATTAGTTTCAGCAACTTCCCATGGAAGACCCTGTATATTTAAACAATATAATTAAAATAAATGTATAATAAATAATATCAAAAAATCTTACAACTATATTATTTTCATATTTAATATTCAAATATATGAATATGAATTTAATATGAATATTGAGTTGGCAAATAAGTTCGTTCGGTTTATACTTCAGAGCTAGTTCATTTCTATTAACTTTTCATTTTTCCATGTTAAGACCAGTTCAGACGCAACGTTTTACACACCGTTTTGCCTGTGCAGTTCAAGACGCTGCAGACAAGCTGTTGCGTCTAGACAGGAAAACTGTGTAATTTTGTGAACTGCTCAAAGATGGAACATGGAAACCGAAAACAACGGCCAAGAGCATATTTTTCTGCGATTTGCACAGATACGAGAGTCGTTTGATAAATTTGGTAAAAAACCAAGTAAAACACATTTTTCGGGAAAAAAATCTGCTTTATTTCTCAACATAGTCTCCATCAAGGGCTATACACTTAGTCCAGCGAGTTTCCAATTTTTTAATACCGTCGGAAAAGTAGGCTGTCTCAAAGTCTGCAAAATACTCATTGACGGCGATAATGACTTCCTCATTCGACGAGAATTTCTTCCCACCGAGTCAAGTTTTTAACAGAAAGAAGTCACACGGGGCCAAATCCGGAGAATAGGGTGGATGAGGAATCAATTCATAGCCCAATTTGTGTAGTTTTATCACTGCCATTGCAATGTTTTATCACTGCACGGAATTCGTTTTTATCCATTTTTGTGGAAATTGCTAAACCACTCGCTTTAAATGACTACCGAACGTGAACTACGCGTCACTTCTGGCTGAAATTTGGCCTAAGGGGATTCGAAGAGTGGATCTTTCGAAGTGTCACGTCACCGAATGGATTGTAGTGCTATCTCATAGAAATTTACCAAACTTATCAAATGATTCTCGTATGTCGGTACGTGTGGACGTTCCTTCCGTCTTTTTTATATATGTTACTCAGTTTTTTTTATTATAGCGAATTTTATACACTGATTATGGCCGGTATTCACATATTTGAATTTTATATTTAAGATCATTTTAAGTACAGTCTTATTGTGTTCTAAATCATAAAGCTGTATTAGCATCTTAAGATGTTACTTAAAATGGTCTTGAAATAATAACGAACTGTGAATACGGGCTTATGTTTTGGTGTTAATTCACGAAGTAATCTTAACACCATGGGAAAATTGGTGTCTTTTTAATAGCCAATGTCTAAATTATTTTGAACGTTGCTTGCATTTGAAAAATTTGCCATCTTTTTGCAAAACATCGCAAAAATTGCCCAAAGTAAAACTTTCTCCATGATGGATTCCGCAAAACTGAATAGGAAAAACGGTGCTGAAAGCTGTACTATGTGGACACCACTAAATTGCAACGTTTTTTTATATCGTTTTGTCTGCGCAGGCAAAACGGTGTACAAAACGTTGCGTCTGGACCTTCATCACGCAACTTGAATGTGTATTTGAAAAGTCATGTTTCACATAATCGTTCTTTCATTTCACATAATAAAAGAGCTCGCACATTTTATATAGAAAATAGCTTTCAGTTATATTTTACAGAAATTAAAATATGTTATTGCACACATATTCCTGATAAAAAGTGTTAATGGGCACAATTTCCTAAAAGCAATAAGAGCTACAAAGCTTCAAAGTCTCAATATTAAGATTTGGAGGTGAAGCTAACATATTGCTTAGAAGTTTAGTTTTATTCAAGTAAATACATATATGTGATGATTAGAGAATGTATAAATATAATAAGTATAAATATAATATATAAAGTCATTTTCCATATAAAATATGTGGAGTCCTTTTGGTTTAGCTAACATCAGTATTGTGTGTGCTGCGTAGCTGTGAAAATAAAAGTAAAAAACGTACATTATCATCATATTTTGCTCTATTATTTCAAAAAAAGCAAACGAACAGCAGAGGCTTATGTAAAGCTATGCCGTGTATTTGGGGATAATGTGCATATGCCATAATGATTTACCAAATTCCGTTCTAGAGATTTCGATATTAGTGATGCTTCGATTGTTCGACAGAGTCTCAGAATCAAATAATAACCTAATTTCAAATGTCTTTTTTGTAATGTCTTAATAATGTTCTATAAAAACATTTTAATACCGTGATTTTTAAGTAATTATTGTGCCTACAAACTCACATAAGTTCCGCTTACGCCGCTAGGACTCTACGCTTTCGTGAGAGGCGAGGGAAACTCACGCTAATGAAGCATTCCAATTCGTGAGAAGTGAGGGGACTCATGTTAATAAGTGATATATTTCATTGAATCGTAGAAAACAAGAGTGAGGAAATAAAAATATTAAGTCTGTTGAAACCATTCAGTGCAAATGGCAAAAAGTTACAAACCATCCATATTTATTATAAGTCCTTCACAAACAAAAATACAGTCGTACCAACTTAATATCTTCAAAAAGTTACATGTGCTATTTCCTTGTGTAGCAAATACACCAGACCAATCACGTTCAACAAAGTTGAACTTCGATTCGTGAGAGATAACGGTGTTAACAATAATATAAATAACTTTGAGTAACAAGAGACGGTGAAACTCATTCTATGAGTCTATATAATATTGATAATTATTTCGACATAATAGTACCGCCATATTCAATTTCATTTTAAAATTTAAATTAATGATACTGAATGTATTATCAGTAGACTGCGGATATTATGCAAAAACATTTAATTAAATATTTTGCATAAAATGCATATTTTTCATAATGCATACATTTTGCATAAATTGCATATTTTCCATAAATTTTACATATTCCATGTACTTTTCAAGTAGGTATATAGTAGGTACATCGAAATCATCAAAACAATGTTTTCCACATTGTCACTAGCGTCGGGTTCTGTTGTTTGACTTTTCGATTGTGCGTGACACAGAGGAATCAAATGACTTTCCTGGCTTGTTTTAATTTGTATTGCAAATCTTTCTTTTAATATCATGTAGTCACAGATTACAAAATAATATACAGGTGTTATGTTGATCTGTTTTATTAATCTTAGAATCTCGAAACGGAAAAGAAAAGGCTAGCGCTTGAAATGAAAAAATACATATTCTGTTACAACTAACGCTTATAATCATGACAAAATTCAATATTACCTTACAAGCGATAATACGAGTTCAAACAAAATTTGCTGACAAACGTTACTGAACGTTGCTGAACGTTACTTGTAGACTTTCGACATTTCACATCTCATAGTGAAAATTCTCTATACATGCGCGCGACGGAAAACTAGTCACTCACGTGGCGCTCTCTATTAATTTAAATCCAACAGGTTCCAAAGACACGTGGAACCGACGCTCGAAACACGTGAAGGACTCTTTTCGAGGATTCGAGGAAACCAGGGTAATGGAAAGCTCATGCGGCGACTCGGCAGTCATTGTAGCGCGTGAGGAAGGTAAACGTGCGATCGTGCGCAAAAATGCCGAAAGTAAAGAAAAATAAAAGCGTGTTAGTGAAAAACTGGATCGACCAAATCGGAGACAAATATTTGACATATGACGGACATTTTGTTTGTTATTGCAGTGGATGTAGCGACAAAGAGGTAATAGTAATAATTTATTACTGCATAAATTATCACTTAATATCGATTATTCATAAATCGAGTAATCGATTACTGCTAATAAATAATATTATTAAAAAATATTTGAAAATAATATTAATAAATGATATCTGTTTGAGACCAATCTTATTAAAATTATGTTTCTAATGTTTTATAGATTACATGTGATAGAAAATCACAATTGATTCAGCATGTTTCAACATCTACACATAAAATGAATGTGTTACATTTAGAAAATAATGAAGAACATAATGAAAGAAGTAATAATTTAAATGGAAAAAACCAACAATCAAAATATAAAAATAATTTTTATTTCGATCTATGCAAAGCTATGATTGCTGTTAAGATGCTTTGGCGTTGTCTTGACAATGAGACGTGGAGAAATTTTCTCGATAAATATACACGCCAACAAATTCCAGATGAGTCAACTTTGCGGAAAAATTATTTAGATGTCTGTTACAATTCGGTTATCGAAAATATTTGGTCGGATATTGGTGATCATTATATTAGGTGTACAACTTTGCTTCCGCCGTTTTTTTTCGCAATTCGAGGCTTTATTGTGAAAAAGTGGTTATACATTTACGATTCAAAGTACTGTCCATCGCTGGCCACTACTTTCTCCCATCTTTCGGGCAGCATACGAATCCCGCGTCGAAAAAACTGGTCATCTTTTGAGGCGATTGACGAATCGATCCAATTTTTGACTTCTTCATAAGAACGGAAGTGCTAGTCAGCCAGGCTATGTGCTATCGATCGGAACAAGTGATAGTCGGAAGGAGCAATGTCCGGTGAATACGGCGGATGGGGTAGGATTTCCCATTTGAGCGTTTCTAAGTATGTTTTGACCTGTTTTGTAACATGTGGCCGAGCGCTATCTACAAAATCATAGACATTTTATCATGTCTATCGTTGTACTGCGACCGTTTGTCTTTCAATGCTCAGCTCAAACGCATCAATTGCTTTCGATACCGATTGCCTGTGATTGTTTCAGTCGGTTTTAGTAGCTCATAATACACACGCTGAGCTGGTCCCACCAAATACAGAGTATAACCTTGGAGCCGTGAATATTCGGTTTGGCCATCGACGTGGAAACATGGCCGGGAAGTCTCCATGATTTTCTGCGCTTGGAGTTATCGTAATGAACCCATTTTTCGTCCCCAGTCACAATACGATGCAGAAATCCCTTCCGTCTTTCCCTCGCAAGCAGCTGTTCACAAGCAAACAAACGCCGTTCAACATCTCTCGGCTTCAACTCGTACGGCACCCAATTTCCTTGCTTCTGAATCCCATGACTTTGAGGCGTTTTGAAATGACTTGTTGAGTCACTCCCAATGATCCTGCCAATTCTTCTTGCGTTTGACACGAGTCTTGATCAAGTAATGTCTCCAATTCTGTATCTTCGAAAACCTCTCTCTTCCACCGCCATGCTGGTCTTCGACATCAAAATCACCGTTCTTGAAGCATTGAAATCATTATCGGCACGTTCTTTCACTAATAGCGGTCTCACCATAAATATTTGAGAACATTCGATGAGCTTCAGCCGCAGATTTCTTCATATTGAAGCAGAAAATTAAAACCTCAAATATTAATACGCAAATGACGAGAATTTGGCTCGTAAACTGACATTTTGAATCGAGAATAACTTTATGATGCAGACACAAATCGACTAATATTTCGGCGTTATGTTTACAAATGCCTAAGCTTATTGTATGACGTCTACGATCTACATCAGGCCTGTCCAAAGTCAGCTCGCGAGCTGAAAGCTCTTCCACCTCTCGGCCATCTCGCTAGAGCGATGAAAATAAAGATAGAAAATAAAGAAAGACAGACGCTCGAGTCCAGGCCTGTCTATAGTGAACTAAATCATAGGGGGTTCTCATTGAGTAGACCTCTTACTTCTGCCTGCAATTGTTGTATAGCTTTATTTCATCTATCAAATTTCGATAATATATTAATATTATTACAGATTATTTGAATCAATAATGAGTGATATATCAAGAGACATATTTGTTCTATTAATTCGCAACTGCGCAAGTAAGTTATGATCTAATAACACACTACATGAATTATATTTTGCTTGTTGAATTATATTTTGTTTAATAAAGAAAGTGTAGATTCGTCTTTCGTCATATATACGTAGCATCAAACATAGAAAGCATTTTCAATGCAAAATCGCGTAATTTGAGATATTTTTCTGCCGGTAATAATTTAAAAAAATTTTCACCAATTTCTTTTATAGCACTGAAATACATATCATTTTGCAAGTCATAATTCGAGTAAAATTAGGATGTTGTTCATTAATTTTTGCGGTTAATGGAGAAATAAATAGCTCAATCTTAGATTTAAGTAAGTCAAAATCTTTGAAACGGTTATTAAAATTATCTAATAATATTGATAATTTTTTGTAAAACGGAGAAAAGTTTGCTTCTGGATATTTAGTTTGTATTTCTGCGCAACAAGGAAAGTGAAATAACTAATTTTTTTCTATTTGACTTATAAATAATTGAAGTTTTTGACAAAATCCTGTCACATATCCGAATAAATTAGCAATAGTTTGATTTTTGTCTTGTAATTGTAAATTCAATTGATTTAAATTTAAATGATCTGTTATGTCCGTAATGTAATATCTGTTATGTCCGCCTTCAAATGATCTGTTATGTCCGTAAGATAAGCTAATTCACATTGAAATTCATAGTTTTGCAAAAATTTTGAATTTCAATTGTATTTTTTTTTTAATTTCAGTTTTTATAAAATCAGGTATTTGTTTTCTTATTGCAAAAAAATGTAAACATTTTCCTGCACTTAACCAACGTACTTGCGAATGCAAAATTAAATCTTCATAAATAACATTTGCTTCTTTTAAAAATAACTTAAATTTGCGATGAGACAATGATTTATTTCCCCCTCTAATAAGATTGATAGTTTTAACTACTAAATTCATCGCAGATAATAATCGTAATGGTTTTGTACATAGTGCTACTTGATGAATAATACAATGTAAAGTAACACAATTTATAATATTTATATTATTCTTCTTTAGCAGGCCAACGAAACCGTTATCAATATCAACCATAGCTGGCACCATCTGTTACAATACATGAACATTTTTTGAAAGTGGTATACTTTTTAACTTCTTCAATTACGCCTTTGTATATATCACTTCTTCTTGCTGTCCCATCGGATGTAATGCGAGCAATTCTTCGTTTGTATTAAAATCTGATGTCATTGTACGAATAAATATAATTAATTGGCTTGTGTCAGTAACGTTAGTACTTTCATCTAAGCATAACGAAAAATTAACACTTTCCTTTATACGTGTGCGTAGCTGATTTTCTAAATAGTTATTAATATTAATAGTATGTCTAGATATCGTTTGACACGATAAGGGGATACTTTCAAATTGTTTCATAGCTACAATGTTATTGAATGCCTTAGCCAATCGCAATTGCACAAGTTTTTATTAACTCGTCCGCCACTAAAATTGTGTTTTCTTTCGATTTCCCATGCTACCGCATACGAAGTTGCAAGTTTTTATCGCTGTGTAATATTTAATTGTGTAAACGAGACAAAAATGCTTGCAATCGAATGAAGGGGATGCAACGAAGTCTCAGTAACAGATGTGGAACATTCATTATTCACTATTAAAATGTCGATAAGTCAAAGAGAATTAATCTTTAAGACCAATTGGGAATTGAATTATTTATTTATAAGAACAGACGAAAACAATGCGAAATGCATAATTTGCGGAAAGGATAAATCAACTACAAAGTTCTATAATATTATTCGACATTATAACAGTTGCCATAAAGATGCATATACAAATTATACTACTGCTGAAAAGCAAATATTATTAGATTCCTACAAGGAAAAGCTAAGTAATAATGAATGTTCCACGTCTGTTACTGATTGTGAGAATTCGTTGCGTCCCCTTCATTCGGTTGCAAACACTTCTGCCTCGTCTACACAATTAAATATTATACAGCGACAAAAACTTGCAACTTCGTATGCGGTAGCATGGGAAATCGGAAGAAAACACAATTTTAGTGGCGGAGAGTTAATAAAAACTTGTGCAATTGCGATGGCTAAGGAATTTAATAACACTGTAGCTGTGAAACAATTTGAAAGTGTCCTCTTATCGCGTCAAACGATATCTAGATGTATTATTAATATTAATAACTATTTAGAAAATCAGCTACGCACACGTATAGAAGAAAGTTAATTTTTCGATATGCTTAGATGAAAGTACTGATGTTACTAACAAGCTAATTATATTTAATCGTACAATAACATCAGATTTTAATACAAATGAAGAATTGCTCGCATTACATCCAATGCATGGGACAACAAAAGGAAGTGATATATACAAAGGCGTAATTGAAGAAGTTAAAAAGTATACCACTTTCGAAAAATGTTCATGTATTGTAACAGATGGTGCACCAGCTATGGTTGATACTGACAACAGTTTCGTTGGCCTGCTAAAAAAGAATAATATAAATTGTGCTACTTTACATTGTACAATATTAGTCATCAAGTAGCGCTATGTACAAAACCTTTATGATTATTATCTGCGATGAATTTAGTAGTTAAAAGTATCAATCTTACTAAAGAGGGAAATAAATCATTGTCTCATTGCAAATTTAAGTTATTTTTAAAAGAAGCAAATGCTATTTATGAAGATTTAATTTTGCATTCGGAAGTACGTTGGTTAAGTGCAGGAAAATGTTTACGACGTTTCTTTGCAATAAGAAAACAAATACCTGATTTTATAAAAACTGAAATTAAAAAAAATACAATTGAAATTCAAAATGCTTTGCAAAACTATGAATTTCAATGTGAATTAGCTTATCTTAACATATCATTTAAACATATCATTTAAATCAATTAAATTTAAAATTACAAGGCAAAAATCAAAATATTGCTAATTTATTCGGATATGTGACAGAATTTCGTCAAAAACTTCAATTATTTATAAGTCAAATAGAAAAAAATCAGTTATTTCACTTTCCTTATTGCGCAGAAATACAAACTGAATATCCAGAAGCAAACTTTTCTCCGTTTTACAAAAATTTATCAATATTATTAGATAATTTTAATAATCTTTTCAAAGATTTTGACTTACTTAAACCTAAGATTGAGCTATTTATTTCTCCATTAACCGCAAAAATTAATGGATAACATCCTGATTTTACAACTCGAATTATGACTTGCAAAATGATATGTATTTTATGCTATAAAAGAAATTGGTGAAAATTTTTTTAAATTATTACCGGCAGAAAAATATCTCAAATTACGCGATTTTGCATTAAAAATGCATTCTATGTTTGGTCCTACGTATATATGCGAATCTGCACTTTCTTTATTAAACAAAATATAATTCAACAAGCAAAATATAATTCAGTAGTGTGTTATTAGATCATAATTTATTTGCGCAGTTGCGAATTAATAGAACAAATATGTCTCTTGATTTATCACGCATTATTGATTCAAATAATCTGTAATAATATTAATATATTATCGAAATTTGATAGACGAAATAAAGCTATACAACAATTGCAGGCAGAAGTAAGAGGTCTACTCAATGAGAATCCCCTATGATTTAGTTCACTATAGACAGGCCTGGACTCGAGCGTCTATCTTCCTTTATTTTCTATCCGTCTCGCTCTAGCGTATTATGGGAATAATGTTTCGATAGAAGATTTTAAGATCTCTTCCAGCTTTTGACCTATATGCAGCTGCATCTGTTAGAAGTAATAAAACTCGTTCTTCGTGGGATTTTTTTTGGCCACAAGATTTTTATATTCGAATTTACAAAACGAGCAATAGTGGCATGATTAGTTCTCTCCAGGACAGAAAGTAGATGAGGTTTAGTAGGTTCGTCATACATACAAACATACAGTTTACCGACTAGAAATTCAAGAAAATTGATAAAAATTTTGATTAATAAAATTAATTAATTAATAAAATTTAAGTAAAAAATCGTTACCTATTAAATTTGCGACTTGACGACCGAGTTTTCGACCTGTGATTTCGTCTACAGATATCCAAATATTAATAATGTAGGGCGGAATTCTAAGCTATAATATTACAAATTGGCTTTACAGAATACAAAATCCTTTTGCAGGATTAAAATACACGTAAAAATGAACCATGTGAGTATCGACTTTATATAAAAAACGAAAAAAAATTAAAAATATTTGCTCTTCTTTACCTAGCGTAACTTATAAATTCACATAATTTTTGTAAATTAAAATCTTTTTAATTATGTGTCGAAATGAAATTTACAAAATTCTACATTATTCTTTAATGTTAGCTTTCAGTCTGACTGGTGGTATTTCGCAAATACGGATTGCAGAGATCTTATGTCAAGCACATATTGTCATAGTTGACAACTAATTAAAAAATTTTTGTTGTTTTCACCATCAATATTAGCAGTCAGACACAAATTATTGCCTATACTTTCAACCTGTAAAAGGATTTTCCAATCAATAAAGGCAATCCGGAGAAAATAGTAGACAAAAATTTTTGGTACCGCGTACCGGCTCCAGGATCCCCTTAAAATATATTTCAAAAATCTTCCAACAGTAATGACAAAACTGGAATCAGTAAGATTACCTTTAACTGAATCAATTGAAATAGCAACATCGTGTATTGAAAATTTAAAAGCGATTCCAGGATCTTGTGGACAAATAGTTTCAGAAAAAATACAGCAGATTCTAAATAGAAATCCTGGAGTGAAGGAAATATTTAGAGTTAATGACGTATTGAAATATACACCTAATTCTGAAAGTCCTGAAGAGATTCCATCTTCTTTATGGAACAAATATAAACATGCTCCGGTCACGTCCTGTGACGTTGAAAGATCATCACAACAAAATTACCTTTTCAAAAAAGGTAAAAAAAAAACCCCAGTATACGCGCTCAGAAAACGCCCAGAAAAAGAATTCTTGTACAAAATTATTTTAATTTGATAATAAAAAATGTATGAAATCACTACAAAATTATCTTTGTACAAAAAGAATAAGAAATTTATTTTTCCTATAAAAATAGTGATATCAAGATAGTGCCAATTATAAAAATTAATTTTTTTTAAATACTTGGCGCTGCTAAACCGAATAAACATCTTAAGTGCTTTATGTTAGCAATAATTTCTTATAAACTAAATTACATAATAACTTATTCGGTTTTGATTAAGCCAACTTAGAATTCGATCGGTTCAGTCGTTAATGAGATCCGATAATCGAAGGATTTCTCATAACGACGTCTCGCGTAATAAAGGCACGGCCGTGTCCCGGCGCCTCGTTGCGCGTAACTTGGCGCGCGAGACACTACCGTGCCTCTTGATTCTCTGCTTATAAACTAATTCTATCAGAAAAAAATCATAATTTCACTTCGGTTAATCTTGAAAAAATTCTTGTTATTTATTGTCATTTAAATTACAAACAATAGTATTATGCATTTTGCTTTTGTGCAAAATTTTCTCTTTCATTTTCGAGTAATTGAATCATTACTAATTACGCATAGAATTTTGTAAATAAGGCATATTATCTGTATTTATTTTGCATATATGCTGCACAAATAATGCATATTTTTTGTGCATATATTTTGTAAGGGAGAGGGGGGCATGTAGTGACGGGGGGTAAATAGTGTCACTTTTAATTTTTCCTTTTTCCCGCGTTTATTCCACCACGATCGTTAAAAAAGTTTTAAGACATTTTATCATCTTCTGAGAAGATGATGAAACTATTAAGCTAAACTTTATATTTAAAAATTTTAAAACTTTTGCCTCTATTTCACAAAGTAAAACCTGGATTTGTTTCTGACGTTTCAAACTATATTTTCTTGATTTTTGAACCCCTGAATGAAATTTAACATATTCAGCATCGTATGATACATTTTTCCTTTATTTTCATTTAAGTCTTATACTTATATATCAATTTGGTTCCTTTCAGTAACATTTAAAGGAAGAAGTAGCTCCTGAGGCAAGTAGTGACAATTTTTATGGGGCAAATAGTTACAACCTCTCTCTTGTATGTATTGTCTCTCATACATAGCTAATCATAATTACGTACGTGAGTACGTGATAGGAAATAAACGTGAGCTTACAATAAACATAAAATTATAGTTGCACAAGACAGATGATTATTTTGTTCCTAGTGTTTGAGGTAAGCAATTAAATTTCTGTTTTAAAATTATTATACGTTTTTATGTACGGATCAGTCTCGCAATTTTATTTTAGGTTATGTTTAATTTTAGATTATTTATTATTTCTCTTAGGTGTTTTATTTTCATAATGGTGAGAAATTATCAAAAGAAAACGAATAGAAAACCCACCAGTCTCACAAAGCTTGCAGTTGCAATATAACTGGTTTGTAATGGATTGCCTATTAGAACAGCTGCCCGACAAACAGGAATTAATAGACAGACACTGTGGAAAATAGTTCATTGTAATAACAATTTGGAGAATGTGGATAATAATTCCACTTGTTTCCAATTGAGCTGTGGAAGAAAGTCATCTTTTTTAAACAGTTGGAAGATGAAATTGCTGCCTATTGTATTGATATGGCTAGAATGGGATTTGGTTTAAGTGTGACTAAAGTGAGAGAATTGGCATATGAGACAGCCATTAAAAATAATTTTCCAATGTTAGAAAATTGGAAAGACAGTAAAATGGCTGGTATTGATTGGTTTAAAGATAAAATATACGATACTACTAGTTTACAATCTGGCGTTGTTAAAATTCTTTCAAATTTTAAAGTGATTTAATAAAGTTATTTGTTTGCTTATTTAAAGGTTTCAAAAAACGGCATACAAATATATCAGTTCGAGTTCCAGAAGGATGCAGCATTGCTCGCGCTTCAGCATTTAATAAGAAAAATATTGATAATTTTTTTAATAAGTTAGAAGAAGTCTTAAAGAGACATCCTTCCTTTATGGATGGATCCAGACTCTACGATATGGACGAAACTAGCACTAGCACAGTGCAAAATACTCGGAAAATTATCTCTCTTAAAGATGTAAAACAGGTGCAAAGTGCAGAGAGAGGTACTTCGGTAACAATCTGCTGCTTTATTGGAATAAAGTTCATGGAATAATAATACCTCCTGTGATGATTTTTCCTCGTAAATATTATAAGAGTAATATGACGATAAATGCTTTTTCTGGAATCCTTGGATTAGCCAATGATAAAGATTATATGACAAAAGAAACTTTTATTGAAGTTATGAAACACTTTGTGAAGTGTTCAGGTTCCTCTAAAGAAAATTCCAGTCTTCTTTTAATTGACAATGTTGAATCTCATTTGTCAGTTGGTGCTATAAATTTTGCCCGGAAAAATGGGGTAACACTTTTTACTTTTCCTCCCCACTGTATACACAAACTCCAGCCTTTAGATGTAGGAATTTTTTATCCTTTCAAGTGGTATTAATGCTATAAATAGTTTTATGATGAGCAACCCTGGTGTCCCTGCAACTATTTATCACGTAGAAGGATTTGTGCGAGAAGCTTTAAGTAAGGCAGCTACTCCAGCAAATATTATGACCAGTTTTGAAAAACCGGGCATATTTCCTTTCAATCAATTAGTATTTCAAGATTCCATTATGTCTATCAAGATTACATTATGTCTGTAACAGAACAACCAGAACAGGCTGAGAGTAATGAAGCAACTACCTCAGTAGAAATTTCAGATACAACAATAGCCCAGTACTAATAGCTCATTTATAAGTCCAACAGTTTTCAGAGGCTATCCTAAAATTCAGCCCAAGCAGACAATTAAGAAATCCCCAGAAGAAAAAGTAAATGTATGATTGCCACTGATACTTCAGAGAAGAATATAATACAAGAACGTGAACAGATGGAGAAGAAACAGAAAGCTGAAGAGAAGAAAAGACAGCGAGAAAATAATGACAAGCTAAGTCAGACAAAAAAAGTAGAACATAAAAAGAAGAGAGTACAGAAAATCTTAGATTTTAAAGAGGATTTGAATTCTGAGATTAATATGTCATCTGAGGAGGATATTCAGAAAATAATTAAATCTTTTCCTAAACTTGCATGATCTCCTGATAAAGGTGATTATGTTTTAATACTTTTTGTAAGTAAAAAAGAGAAATACTTTGTAGGTAAAATTTTAAAGCAAGAAGACAGCGATAGAGATTAAGAAATCTCATATCTAAAAAAACTAATCGTGATAAACACTTTGTGCAACCATTAGTACTTAACATTCATTCTGTGAATATTTCAGATATAAGAGCAATCTTGCCTAAACCGTCTTACCGAGATAACTTGACAAAGCGCCAGAAAGAATTTTTAATGTTTGATTATAATTTTTCTAATATTTGTCTTGGCTAATGTGAGATTAGTTTGTAATTACAAGGTAAAAATAATTGTGATTTTTAGTAAGAAATACTAGAAATACTCTATGGCTGTTTTGCTAGTTTGAAATTGGCAATTTGAAAGGATATAATTTATTAGTTTCTATAAGTATAATTTTATGTTATAATGTTATATTGTTTCTTTTGTTTTTTTCTTTTGACTGAGCAGCCAAAGATTTATTTTATTTATTTCATTTCATTTTTCGATTTCGATTTCATCTTCATTTTTTTGTATTTTTTGAAATAAATACAATTTTAAATGTGTATAATTTTTCTGTTCAAACATCCTTTTTCTACTATTTGAAGTCTTTTATTAAAAATTTAGAAAGGATCTAAATCAAAATTTAAGCGTAAAATTATAAATTAAATGCGTTAAATATTACTTGCCTTACTCAGTTAGTTAAATTTGAATTTTTTAACTCTGCAATTCTTAAACGTAACTTTAAGTAACGGATTTTTTTCTGTACAATGCAAGTTAATTTTAGGTTTCAAAATTAAATTTTTTTACTAAAAGATGCTTTCCACTTTCAAATATAAGAAAAACTTAAGTAGAAGTTCTATAAGGTATGTATAAAAGATAGTTTGGGATCAAAAGCTATGTATGTTGTAATTGTTATCATTTACCCCTTAGGTTCTCACTATTTGCCCCAAGATAGGGCAAATAATGACAAATGCAGAAGAACTTTAGTTTCTATGAAAATCTATCACTTATACTTGACTTACGGGACTTCCAGTACGGGACTTAAGTTTTTCATGTAAACGAAGGTGGAAAGTATCTTTCTAGTAAAAAATCTGATCTTGAAAACCTAAAATTAACTTACAGTAAGCAGAAAAAAAATCCGTCACCATTTGCCTCTCTCTCCCTTATATCTCGATATACACCCATTAAACAATTTAAAATCGTTAGTTCAGTAAAGATCTTTTGTTATTATTACCTAAATCCAAAAAAATGTTATTACATAAAAATCCGCAGTCTAATTATCAGAAACTCCGAGAATCCTCGAGCAATAGTTTCCACGCGACAACGATGACTTTTCCAAACATACATGCCGCCATATTGAATCAACCATTTTGGATAACAGTTTATCATGAATATTTATACCACGCTTAGAATGATCAGTCGTGTAATAATTCCGCAGTAATAACTCCGCAAAGACATTAAATTACCTATTTTGAGAATATCGCATGAGGTATTCAAAAATATGTTACAGTGTAACATCGTATTTATTTTTGAATCCCACCAAGTTCTCATCAGTTTTTAGGCTTCAAAAAAAAATATTTTTGGATTCTGCAGGACACTAGCAAAAATAATCTATATGAATTTTAGACACTGGTTGATGGGCCAAAATCGTCACTTTTTATCGGCTCTCCTTTATTGAGAAATGTATTTATGATATGATATTGTTTTAATACTCACAAATAATGTTTGTTAAATTCGAGTAAATTATTTTTTAAGATTTAGTATGCAAAGTTCTCCATTTAAAAGAATTATAAAGTTTAGAGAACATAATAAATATAATGATAAATTTGGAAGTATTACAGTCAGTGTCACAAGAGCGTCGTCAGCATCACCAGTAGAGCGAACGGCCAGGAAATGAATTATTTACGGAGTTGGACACAGAGATGGAGGATTTAAGATGCGTTATAGGTTTTATACCGGTATCATTTATTTTGCAGCAAGAGACACACGTTTTTTACGATGAGTGCAGCCTATGCGAGTCGGTACAAAAAGTGTTTTTATATACTCATCCAAAAGGACCAAAAATGAGTTTCTTTGTGGCTGCATGTTACATGAAAATGTCAAAGGACTTTATTAGGAAGTGGGTGAATTGATACAAAAAGATGAAAAACAAAATTTGGTTGAAAGTATGCTCCGACGCTGTCAAGCTATAATCAACAAGCGTGGAGATGAAAGTTATATTAGGTAGATGCATCGTAGTTCAGATCTATTTTAAGGTTATTATGTAAATTTTTACAAGAATTTTTTTTAGAAGAAACCGTGACGACGCTCTTGTGACACTGACTCATGTAAAGTTTCTTTTAATAAAAATTATAATCTTTACATATTTTTAATTTACTACTGTAATTTTTAACTATTGTAAAGCTTTGGTTTCTGAATAAACAAATACTTACCTTCATCATTGCAAAATGAAATGTCGCAATATTCTTTTTGAACTAGTTCATAACTCTTTTCTTCTACATAACACCAAGGACCACCGGCATCATCATTTGGATTTCTACAAAAATTATTTGCCTTTACTCTTGAACCGTCTGGAAAATCCTTATCATGGAATATAATATTCTAAAAGCAATTATAAAATATTATATAAAATATAAAAAATAATTTTTAATAAAATGTATGTTCTGTGCAATAATTTCGACATTAATAAGATTCAGTTTTCTTACTTTCATATCGAGTTTATATTTTCTTTTCCAAGATTTACATTTTCTTTTAGAAGCACTAAAACTGCGACTTCCCCCGTACTCGACTCCTGGTCCCGTTATGATACAATCTATTAAGCAATTATATAAACCATATTTATTGAATACTTATTTATAAAATTTGTTAATTTTATATGGAGAATATTGCGAACAAAATTGTAAACTTATTTAAATCTGTTTTTATCAACACAGATTTTGTGAAATGCAAATAATGTTATATGTTGCAAAAATAATGCCAAAGATCTTAAAATATAATCTTTAATTTTGAAATATTGTGTGTGCATGTATGCATAAGTGCGCGCGTTTATGCGTATGTGTACGCGTGCATGTGTGTATGTGATTTAAGGTCTTATTATTAAATATATAAGATTTTTGCTCAAAAATATTTGTCATTAAAATAAAAAATTATTTTTTATTTAATCTATGTTAATAGATTGAGACAACTAACATTAATTATTGCAGTAAATTAATAAAAATGTTATAGTTTAAAAGTTGCAATGTATATTTAATCAGGTATGATATTGCTTTGGTAATAACGTCCGTAATATGTATAGTTTTTCATATTACATTAAATTTCACAATTGCTGTACGAAGAAAATCGAATGCAATATGTATTTTTTGGTCATCAATTTATTATCATGTTATGTTTAGAAGCAGAACACATTTTGGTAAAATTAACAAATAGCCCCTACTTCCAAATTTCATGAAACTTATAGCAATTGTAGGTCACTAGGAGATATACTCCCAAGATCCCAGATATACTCCAGCTAAAAGTTCGGATACATTGGTATTACGTCCGGACCCGAAGATTTGGAATTAGAATAACTCTTTATATTATTATATCTTAATATTAAGATAAGGAGCGGATATGGATGGACGTACGGGTCGTTTGTCTTTTATCTCGGAGTCACTCTGTTCGGGCGAGTGCTCCGAGCACAAAGGATGTTCCGGCTAGAGGTCAACGTTCGAAAACGCTATGACTCTTTAACCGAGCTATGCGATCGTCGGTACTAATATTTCGGGTCAAGGTTTCCCCTGTTACCCTGGACAAGACCGTAAGCTATCTTCAGGAAAGAAAGGGCAAGATTGAGATTTTTAATAAAATAAATAAAAATAATGATTATTATTATTTTAAACTAACTAAAGTTAGATTGTTTATTTTCAATTACTTCATGAGTTAGTTTACAAATTAAAATGATACACATATAAAAGTTATACATATAGCGGAATGAGATTACAAGGAAAATTGCGGTTTTATTATAATTTTGTTTCTGCTATGTTTCGAGCATGTTTCAAATGGAGTACATATGTGTGAACGAGTAAGGGGCATATGAAGAGATGTGAGAATGAGCCCCAGACAATCAGACCGCCAATTCAAGGGGAAGACCAAGATATTGGATGATTGAATCCTGGAGGGACACAAAATTAAATTGATCAGCAAGAAAGGAATAGAAAAGGACAGCCGAAAGAAAATCGATAAGGAGGTGTCTACGGGAGGTGCTAAAGGAATTATGGAGCAGCTGGCACTCATGCTAAAAAGATGGCTGAAAAACAGCCTTAAGGAATTGAGGATCAAGGGTCCCAAAATAGAGGGGAAAACGCATTGGAAAATCGTCTTTCTGTTGGAGGTACAGGAAAATGTACCAACAACGAGATGCTGTCTCGTCCTGCGGATCTCCCTCCACAAAGGAGAGCCACACAGAGGAAGGAAACCCCGGATATGGAAAAGTGGAATATGGTGCTAGGGAGAAAGGCCAAGAAAAAGACAGCCTCCCAAGCACGTAAGGATCAGACATTGATGAAACAACAGCCACAGCGACCTCCCAATCCCAATTCAAACCAATAGAGGGAAAGGGTTTCCGGAAAGTCCGCTAATGAAGGGAAAAAGGTCTCCAAACAAAAGACGCCCAGAACTGCGGCAGTAACGCTGGCGTGTCCACCGAACCAATACGCGGTGGCCATGCGTGCTGCCAGAGAGAAGAGAAAAATCCGAGTGGATTGGACAACCTCACAAGTAGAATTACTGACCACAAGGCAACTACAGTGTTTCAAGTGTCTCGAAAAAGACCATGTACAGAACAGTTGCACAAGCTCTGTGGATCGAAGTCGGTTGTACAGATGTTGCCAAGATAGCCATTAAGCAAAATACTGTGGAAACAAACCCCTTTGTCAGGAGGCTGACTGTCCTTCATCGCATCAGATGAGAGAAAGCGTGCAAGGCACCCAATAAAAAACAAAGTGGAAAAACGGTAGGAGGGACAGCTGGCGCCAACCCCCTCCTCAGATGCCATGCAAGTGGAAATTACCGACCCGCAGTCCGCGATGAGTCGTCCCCCAGTGGGACGGCTCCCATCCCTGTACGGCCGGGAAAGGATTTAGAGAAGGAGGAGAGAATGGAGATGGGGACTATGTCTCCCCCATGCTCCCTCCTCTGGAGCTAAGGAAACTGAGGAATAAGAAGGCCGTGGAGGGGTCTAGTGACATAGAGTCGCAATATTCACCACCTTAAACACCTTAAGCTTGCTATAGGAACTTGAATCAGGCTCGTCATACACAGAACTTACTCTTGCAGTATATGGACGAACGTGATGCGAGTTTGGCAATAGTTTCGGAGCCACATAGGATCCCCGTCGACAACCCGCAATGGGTTGGAGCCTCCAACGGCTCTGCTGCCATTATTTGGAGGAGAACAAAGTCTACACTACCCTGCACAATAGTAGAGGATGAAGATGTGTATGTCTTGGTCCGATGGGGCAGTTTCCTCGTAATGAGTGTATACTTATCAGATTAAATTTTAAAGTTAAGGTGAAGGATTAGATCGTATGAGGCGATTAGATCGTATGAGAGCAAGAAGTATAAGAGCTCAGAGCACGATTCCTGTTATAATTGCCGCAACTTTTAATGCCTATTCTGAGTTGTGGGATTCCAGAAAGACGATGCCAGAGGATAGTTGGTATTGGACTGGGCCACCTCAATGGAAGTATGCTACCTGAACTGCGGCATGGAGAGCACTTGCGTCCGTGCGCAGAGAGAGTCTGTGGTAGATCTGACCTAGGCTTCTCCTACAATTACTCAGACAGTGAAAAGCTGGAAGACATAAAATTGTTATCTGACCATGTATACATAGAGTAAAGCTCACCCTCCTTGATAGGGCACAACTGAATAAGGATCGCGACCTTTCCAAGAGATGGTCAATCCAAAAAATGGACAGAGACAAAATGATTGCCGCCCCGATAGTTTGCTCGTGGCCTGGTGGTCAAAGAGTGGAGACCTTCGAAAAGGAGGTCGAGGACTTTCGGAACAAAATGTTTTTGTCCTGCGACGTCGCCATGTCAAGGCAGAGACCCAGACCTCGGAAAGCTACTTATTGATGATCACAAGAGCTGGAAGACCTCAGAAGGCTGTCCATTCGCGCCAGAAGATTGTGGATTAGAGCGCGGCAGCGACGATAGAATCCAAATAGAAGAGAGGCACCCAAAAGATCAGAGTATCGAAGAGCTAAAAAAGAGCTATATAAGGTGATCAATAAGGCCAAAGCCAGTTCATGGGAAGAGCTCCTGCAGAGCCTTAATAAAGATTATGCCATGGGGTCTAGCTTATAGAATAGTTAGGAAGAAACTTCGTCACTGGTCGCATCCGACCACGGAGCGCTTAGATCCGGAATTTTTGGATGAAGTCACAGGAACATTGTTCCCAGATCCCAAGACTGGAAATTACGATGAGAACGAGAATGAGAACCAGGGTCTTGGTATTTTGTGGCGTGATATGTGGAACGTCATAGAAGAGGACATCAGTTGGCCCATTCGTCGAATAAACAAAAGGCATGCGGCATCTGGACCGGATGGCATCCCTGGTAAGAAGATCTCAATTGCCTACTAGGTGATGGACAGTAGGCTGAGAGAACTACTCAAGATGTCTCCGCGAGGGCTGGTTTCTTTCGTATTGAAAAAGGGCGAACCTGGTGCTGCTGCACAAAGATGTACATGTACCAGTGTGGATTCCGTAAAGGAATGTCCATCAACGACGCAATTTTGTGCGTTAAGTCGTTCGTGAAGAAAGAGACGCAAGAGAGCAGGATGGTATTGGCGGTGTCCTTAGACATTACAAATGTCTTTAACACCCTGCCTTGAGACCTGGGCCGCATTAGAAAATCACAAGATTTCTCAATATCTGAGGTTAATCTTGAATAGCTATCTCAGCGACCGATGGCTGCGATTTAGAGATCGATTGGGTGAGTCCGCAGGGTACAGAGAAAAGTTCCGCAAGGCTCCTTGGACCATTGCTCTGGAACTTAGGATTCTAACTGACGTGGCCCTTCCTCCGCATTGCAGAGTAGTCTGCTATGCGGATGATACCATTATCTTGACGGCAGGCGAAGATTGGTCGGAGGCACGCTCTAGAGCGAGCGAATCTTTTGACGGCGATGTTGGGGCGATAAGGTCCTTGGACTTGGAGGTGGCTCCCCGAAAAACCAAGGCCATCTACTTTCATGATGGCTCTCGGGGGAAGCCAGTCTCGCGTGTTAATGTTGGGGGGACTAGCATTGCGGTTGACTCTCAGTTAAAATACCTGGGACATGTGTTGGACGAAAAGTGGAGATTTGAACTATATTTTATCAAACTGGCTCCGAGGCTCGCGGTGGTGACAAATCAATGTTCGCGATTAATGTCGATGTTGGGCGGGCTTGGCGGCAAGGCACGAAAAATGTACTCAGTACATTTGGTAGCGCTTTATTCGGTGTGCCAGTTTGGGCGAAGGAGACTAAGGCCTCCAAGAGAATCCGAGCCGTATTGAGAGGTGCTCAGAAGAAGATGGCCATTAGAATCATCAGAGGCTATCATACGATTTCGTATCCTGTAACCATTCTTCTTGCATGCATGCGGAAGTTTTTCACAGGGTGAGGAGAATACGAGAGGCGTCGGAGATGAGCCCAACACCAAGAGAGATCCAGAGAATAAAAATAGAGGCGAAACTGCGACTCATGTAGGAATGGAAGAAATGGCTGCGAGACCCCTCGCTAAACGGATTCGAGAAGCAGTTGGTCCCAGACTGGATGAGTGAGTGGACAGGAAGTGAAGTCATCTCAGTTACAGGGCCACACAAATCCTTTCGGGCCATGGGTGCTTTGGCCAATTCCTCTGTCGTATAGGTCGAGGTATAATACTCCAAAGTATAATCATTGTCCGGATCGCGAAGACTCTGCTCAGCACTCAGGCGGTCTTGCCTGAGTAGAAGAGAGGCAAACTCTGATCGGATTGAGTCAGATTTGGACCTGCCCACAGTGGTGGGTAAGATGTTGAGCAGCGAGGAGTCCTAGGTTGCTTTCATGACCTTCTCTGAGAGGGTCATGTTAGCTAAGAAAGTCGCGGAACGAGTCCGCCGGGATGAAGCTCCCCGTGCCAAGATACGAGCAACGGTGAGGTAGCAAAGACGGTAGAGAAAGACGGCCTGCAGTAGCGAAATCGAGACAACGGCGGAGAGTGATGCAAACTAGGGGAAAACCCAGGAGTGAGGGGGGCATATAAAACGGCATTCTTTCCCTTCCCCCACCTCACTTAGGGATTTGACGGACGAGCAATTGAGTAGGGGGTTCGTTACTGGTAGCTGCGGACCCATGAGCGTGAAAGAGTATGTGCGGAGAGAGAAAGGAGAGTTTAGGCTCTCTTACTGCAAATATTGCGGCTAGAGCAAGTTTGCAATAACAGCAGGTCTGACTCGATATTCGAGAAAAGATTAATGCGTCTGGAGGAGGAGGGGAGTCGGAGGTATTTCATCCTCGCCCCCCTCCTCTCCCTCCTCTCCCTCGGATGCAGAGGTGGTACCTTTCACCTCGTGGATGGTCGGCGGAGGAAGTGGTGTCACCTCCGTCAAATAAGAACTGGGTCGTCAACATCCGATGACATGCGTTGTGGGTGCTTCCAGTAGTAATGCAGAGGCGTAACTTGAAGCACCCACTTAAGCACAGAGATGGACACTCGGAAGGGTTTTAGTACAATAAACCGGGCCTTGCACGCGGGAGGAGTGAGATTAGCTTTCTCCCAAGCTCGGGAGTCCCACATAACTCACCGCCGCGAAAAAAAGGTTGATATTTTGGACGAAAATCTACCGACAGTACAATTTTCAACCGATTTCAAATCTTTTTTTTTTATTTATTCGTTAAGAATTACTCTATAGTACTGCGGCATTTTTACAATAAAACTAAAATTTGAGAATGACTATGAATTTGAGAAAAAAAAATCGAATTTAATATTAAAATGTCACAGAAAAATTGATTAGAAGAATAGAAAATAGCGAGATTGTACAAAATTCAATAGATGTACAAAAGAGATTATTATACATTCGGTACGTTACCATTTTATAAATTTTTACATTTTAATATTACATTTTTAACGATAGTAGAATTTTGTTATATTGTTATATAACTGCTTAAGTAATAAAGCAATATTTAAAAGTCCTTAAACCGTATCAAGATATCTACTTATACTATTATAAGGATACGCGTTTTTCGTTTTTTCTAGTTAATTTTTTAGTTTTTATAATTTTTTGTTTTTATATTTAATATTTTTTATATTATTTATTTATATTTTTGTTTTAAACGTTATTTATACATACATTGGTTATATTTTTATATTAATATTACAAGTTCGTCGAATTATTTAAATCAACCATTGACTCTACTAAAAGATCTCTTATGTCGGATGTTAATTCAGTTGGTGTTTTCTTTTCCTTTCCCTTAATACTACTTATTACAGGAAATTAAGATGTAATGGTCGTCTTTCTGGCGGTTATAGTTAGTCCGGATTTAGCTCGCCGGGGCAGGGTGAGAAAGCGATGAGACACTGGCTAGGTTTAACAAGATGTGCGTGCGTGCGTGCGTGCGTGCGTGCGTGCGTGCGTGCGTGCGTGCGTGCGTGAGCGTGTATGGAATATGCGGGTTCGCAGGGTCGCAAACTTAAGAATACGCGGGTTGACAATACTGTGGTCTCGTCATTGCGTACAGTGATACTCGATCACTTTGGGTGTCGCTGCGCGCGGGTTAGACTGTATCTATAACGCGGCGATCGTCAATTGTCGTTTGACGCAGTCTGTCTGCTGGACGTAATGCGACGTTTTTAAAGAAAGAATTTATTGTCAGGTTCAATACTGGTTTAAATCAATCCTTTCAGAATATTTTACAGCCTTCATCATCTATTTTATCAGAAGCTTCTGCAGAAGAAGAAAAAATAAAACCAATAAATAAAAAAGGTCGTCCACGTCTATCTTATGAGGATAGTTCTGAAAAAACGAAAAAAAGACGTGTTGAAGACCTACTCTCCAAATATAGTGCTGAAGAACTTATTGCAGCTGCTAAATGTCTGCAAAATGAATCTGAATCTGATAGCGATTCGGATATGGCAAATTGTGCTAATAATGAAAATAATATTAATGATATTTTAGCTATGTATTTTGATTTAGGATTGACAAAATCTAAGTATGAAAAGCTGCGAATATACAATAAAAAGTTACATGAAAGCAAATTATATCCTCCATATACAATTATTAAAAATGCGAAAGAAAAATGCTATCCGACAGATTTAAATTTCAGCGACTTAGGTGCAAGTGTTAATGTTAAATCATTATTAAATCATANTACTGAAAGGATTCTTTTAACATTAAATAGCAGTAAGCTCCATGAATTACGCGATAAAGAATTGGTTCTATATGGAAAGTGGGGTATGGATGGCGCTTCTGGGCAACAAATAACAAGACAAAAATGGTCAGCAGAAACTGATAATTTAAAAAAATATCAGCAGTCAACTGACGATAGTGACGATGAAATTGCTAAACAAAATTTTTTTGATGGAGCAGTGTTTATGATTTCATTTGTTCCAATTCAGTTGATGGCTGATAATAATATTGTATGGAGAAATGAAAGACCTTCATCAGTCAATTTTTGTCGCCCAATTAAGTTTGAGTTTATCAAAGAAAATACAATTAATGCAAATATAATTAATGAATACAAATTTTATTCAGATATATTCAACAAACTTGATCTCTCGTGCATCACAGTAGAAAATATATCATTTAATGTAAGTTTTAATATACAATGCACAATGATTGATGGTAAAATATGTAACATTTTAACCGGCCAAAAATCTTCAAATTGTTGCAACATTTGCGGAGTAGGTCCTAAGAATATAAATAATCTAGAATATGTTAAAAATCTCTCATGTAATGATAATAACTATAAATATGNACTTTCCACGTTACATTGTTGGATTCGATTCATGGAATATTTGTTATATATTTCATACAACTTAGATTTTTAAAAAGGCTGTGCAAAGGGAGACGATAAAATTTTAAAAATTAAAAGAAAAGAAATGATTAAAAAAAAGTTAAAATCTAAATTATCATTAATTGTAGATGTTGTAAAACAAGGGTCAGGGACAACTAACACTGGAAATGTCACCCGTTGCTTTTTTGCAGAAGCTGAATCTGTAGCTGAAATTATCGAGTTAAATAAAAATTTGATAATACGACTGGGTAATATTTTACAGGTATTAGCGTGTGGGAAAGAAATAAATTGCGAGAAATTTGAGAAGTATTGTCTAGATACCGCTGAACTCTGTATTGATTTGTATCCCTAGTATAAAATGCTACCATCTGTGCATAAAGTTTTATTACACGGTAGTAATATTATTAAACATTCTGGTTTGCCAATTGGTTGTCTCTCGGAAGAAGCGCAAGAGGCAAATAATAAGATTTTTAGAAAAGCTCGAGTTCAAAATAGCAGAATGCAATCACGAAAAAATACTAATGAAGACATTATGCATTACCTGCTAATTTCATCAGATCCTCTNATCAGTAGTCTAAGAATAAAAGAAGACAAAAAAATTAAAGATTTATCCGCAGAAGCTAGTGCTCTTTTAAAATACTAAAATAAAAGATAAGTTTTAAGTTATAAACAAATAATTAAAATAACATTAAAATTACTAAATAATTCCTAAACTATAAAAAAAAGTTAAAATAGTTAAAACAGCAAAAAAAATTAAAAAACACATAAATATATTAAAAAAACACAAAAACAAAAACAAAAAAGAACAAAATTACACAAAAACGAAAAATAAAAACAGTTAGTCAACAAATAAGCAAAACCTCTTCTAATGACTAATACCTCGACGCGTTGAAAGAGCTCAAGTATTGCATTATGAATACAATAATTAAAAAGTGTAATAAAAGTCAGTCNTATCGTTTAAAATTAAATAAGTTTAAAAATAATGCTTGTCTAATACAAATAAAACATTACTAAAATATTTTTACTTAGATTATTAAGTTATTAAGTATTAAGAGTTATGGGATTTCCTATTCATATTATTATAAATTAATTTTATTTTTTTTATCCATAAATGTTTAAGAAAGATTTCAAGTACGTGTGTGTGTGTGCGTGTGTGTATCTTTTGATGCAAATATATTCAATATCGCAGAATTCCAATAGTTTGACAGTAATTTTATACCGGCCATTTTGAATTTCAGTCTTATTTTAAAAAACTTGCAGGTCTATGACGTAGGAAAATTTATAACGAGAAAATTAAAAAAAAATTCTTCCAAATCGGTTGAATATTAGACCGTCAAGAGATTTTTGTCCAAAATGAGTACCTTTTTTCCTACTGTGTGTCGCGTGCACCCGACTAGAGGATCAGACCAGGAAGAAGACTGGGACAGGACTGATCACTCTGAGCTGCTCCGGCCCGATATTTATCGCCCGGAGCGAGCCGAGGAGTTGGGGCGTATTCCCACTGAACGGACCGGAGTTCGACGCGTGTCGGCGTGATTGTCATGCCGCGGTGATATGATCGGGAATATGTGGCGCTTAAGCGTCGTTTTGGGCGGTTGGTCGGCCCGGAGGGTAGTGACGAGGGGTGTATCGTCACAAAGAGATAATGCATTATATTTTCGTTAGTGCATCTTCTTGTAACGAAGATGAACTTGTAATATTAATATAACTAATAAAAATATGACTAATATATGTATAAATAACGTTTAAAACGTAAAATATAAATAAAAAATACAAAAAAAATATTAACAAAAACATACAAAACATAAAAAAATTATAAAAACTAAAAAATTAACTAAAAAAACGAAAAACGCGTACCCTTATAATAATAGATACTATTTGCGAGAGGATGAGGTAGACAGTGATTTTATGCACTTAGAATTCGGTGGAAATGATGTTGAAATTTATTTCTTAATTTCTGAATGCCCACTGCCTATGAACGGTGCGAAACGAGAACCAAGAAATAGATAGAAAAGTGCCGCAGACGAATGTCAGACACCGACTGACTCGTACGAGCGAGGATTGCCCGAAAACGAGCTCGAATCCCTGGAAAGCACGCTGCTACCGCGTGTTGATACGGGTAAGAGTGCGACGCGCGGAAAGCAGAAATTTCGAGGCGTGCGTTTCAGCTGTGCGATCACAGAGCCCATAAGCTGGCCTTGAGCGGCTGATTTTTTAAATGCGGGCGCAATTAGGAAAGAAGTGTCTGAACAGATACCTTGACGCGGTTTAAAGGCTTAAATATTGTTTTTGTGAGAAAAAAGATGACGATCAGTAATATAATCTTGAAGTTGGCGCGTACATATGTGAGTAGTGGCGTTGGAATAGTAGCGTGGTTATTCATGGCAATATTGTAATATCGTTAATTCCCGCGCGCGTGTCGATCACTGGTCGCTCTCCGCCATTAACGTTTGTAAAAAATGTTCAGCGTGAAATAAAGATTTTTGCGTTTCTACGCAAATAATTATTCGTCTTTTAATACTCTGCACCTGCTGATAGTTATGATATCAGGTTATGAGCCCAGGACGCTAGTAATTGCCCAAAAAGACGATAACTGCTAAGACGCCGATAATAGAGCGTATCTCGGATCATCTCGACGATGACGACGAAGAAAACGAGAAAAGATGAAGACTTCTGTTTTTGACGAATACAAAGTACCATGACTGAATGGCGGAAATTGGTTTGCTTGGTCCGCCCGAGCAAAAGCCGCGCTCGTATTCAGAAAGGTATGGAAAGCGATAGAACCAGATTATGTAAACGCCCAAGGTAATGATATAGAAGTACTATCTGAAAGTCAGGAAGATGATAACCTAAAAGCTTTGTCATTTCTAATGTTGATTGTTGGTGACGTTGAGTTTTTGAGGCAGACGTGAGCTCGTGTCGCACGGCAAGAGCGGCATGGAAAATGTTAGAGCGACGGCAGTCTACTCAGTTTAGCGTAATGCATACCGTGCATACTCGCCATTGAGTATGTAACTTATAAGAAGAAAGACGACATGACGATGCACCAATATCTTGCAGCCAAGCACGAGCTATATAGAAAAGTACAAGCCGGCGGTATTGACTTTTCAGACAAACAGCAAGCGGCATTCATCCTTACTGAAGTGCTAGGGATTAAGTACGACGATATGGTCAGAAGTTTGGAAAGTGCGACCGATCCGAATATTATGAATAGCGACAATATCAAAGCAAAACTCGTATTAGAAGAAATGAGACTAAAAAGTGAAGAAGAGGCAAGTCAAGCCAAAGAAGATGAAATAAACCACCAGAATCAATGAGAAACGAGACGAAGTCATGATGGAAGTAAAAATAATCGTAAATACAAGTCGGAAAATCAACCACGAAATATTATATGTTTTTCCTGCAATCAAGAAGGGCATATTGCCAGAAATTGTCCACGCTTTACCAATGCTCAACAATCGAACGACAGTCAGCAATCCAGTGACAAAAACGAAGCATCTTCGAAATGTGAACAGAAGAAAGGGTCAGCAGCTGCAATCAAGAGCCGTGTACTACGCACAGTCCAAATACAATGTAAATCATCGGCAATAATGCAGAAGAAAAACGATAAATCGATTTGGTTTTTGGATACCGGAGCCACACATCACATGACTCCTCATAGGGAATTTTTCTCAAGCTTTGAAGAAGCGACTGGCAGTGTAGCACGAGCTGATGACACAATGGGCACATTCAGCAGAAAAAACTGCTTAGTGAGCGCTTTGTGATTCTTTGATACGATTGGTTTCTACACTTAGATCCAATGAAGAACCAAAGGTAAGAGCTAATCGTATTAAAGAATCACAAAGCGCTCACTGAACAGCTTTGTCTGCTGAATGTGCCCAATGTTGCAAGTAAAAGGCTACGGAAAAGTAAGTGTACAATTCCATGATGAATACGGTGGATGGCTATTAACATTTAGTGAAGTCTTATATGTACCAGGACTCGCAGATAATCTAATGACTGGAAGACAACTCGACATAAAAGACGTAAAACTGAAGATTTTTAATGAAGTTTGTACAGGATATGATGGTCGAGACGAAATTTTCAAGGCTGCTGCAGATACCGGACGGAGTGAGATGTATGTTCTGGAAGGTTCTGTCAAGGAAACTATGTTTGGCCATATAACGAGAATTCCATCACTGGATATCACTCATAAAATATGTGATAAATGCGATGTATGTCTTCAGGGGAAGTTGAAGAGAAGACCGTTTCCTTTAAGTGAAAGCCGAGCCAAAGGGAAACTCGACCTAATCCACAGCGATGTTTGTCAGCTACCACAGAAATCGATAGGTGGATATCGTTACTTTGTGACCTTTGTGACCTTTGTGGATGACTTTAGCAGCGTTACGTAACAGCGGTACCAATCCAACACAAAAGCGAAGTTTTTAAGGAATTCAAGGCTTATCAACGCAGGGTAGAGCTTATGCATGAAAGAAAAATCAAGGCACATCAAAGCGACGGCGGAAAGGAATATTGCAATAATGCATTTAATAACTACTTTGAAGAGACTGGAATCAGACATAGGGTGTCTATTCCATATACGCCACAACAGAATGGAAGATCAGAGAGAGAGTAAATCAAACTTTAATGAATATTGTAAGATGTTTGCTGTTACAGTCGGGATTGCCGAGTAAATTTTGGGCAGAAGTACTGAAGACTACATGCTATATCAAAAATTTATGCTCGTCAATGACTATAATCAATGATGCTATACCATATGAGTGGAGTAAAGGACAACTAACTGAGGAAGATTGCAAACAACTAAAGGTGTTTGGATGTCAAGCATGGTACGCTAATCTAGATAAACCAAAGCTAGGTCAACGAGGTAAAAAGACAGTTTTTATAGGCTATGAAGAGGATATGAAAGGATATCGTTTATGGGATGAAGAAAAATCTAAGGTCGTAATTTCCAGGGATGTAGTTTTTGAAGAAAAAATATTTCCTTTTAAAGAGACAAATTATCATGAAGAAGAACAAGAACCAGAGGATATGATAAACCTATTACTATCTGTAGAAGAATCAGAGGAAAATGAAAACATTGATCAATGTGACGGACTAAGGCATGAAGAAGATGAAGATTGGCAGGGTGCTGAAAATGGCATAGTAGAAGATGAAGAAAATATCAGTGAACACGAAGAACACCAAATGAGAGAAAATGAAGAGGAAAAAGCAGAAGCAGGTCTAAGAAGATCAAAAAGAAACAGGAAGAAGAAAGAATGTGGCAGTTGCCATGCTGTAAGCTGTATACTGCAAGATGAACCGAAAAATGTAGAAGAAGCCATATGTCGTCCAGATTCAAACAAATGGAGAGAAGTTATGGAAAAAGAAATAGAAAGTATGAAGAAGAATAAATGTTGGAGAATTGTAAGAAGACCACAGAACAAAAATATTATTGGATCAAGATGGGTGTTAAATTGAAGAAAAATGAAAATGGAGAAATCAAATGATATAAGGCGAGATTTGTGGCGCAAGGATATAGTCAAATACCAGGAACTGACTATAACGAAACGTACAGCCCTGTTGTTAGGAAAGAGTCTATTAGATTGATGATTGCCGTGTCGGTAGAGAAGAGATGGCAGCAGGAGCACTGGGATATCGCTACAGCTTATCTCCATAGTCCACTACAAGATCAAGTATTCATGGAGCAACCGAAATTCTTTGAAGAAGAGCATGCGGATGAGTACGTCTGCGAATTAACCAAGAGTTTGTATGGTCTACATCAAGCTGGAAGGGATTGGAACAAATATTTAGACGGTCACCTGAAGAGTTATGGCTTGGTGCAATTGGTGAGTGACCCATTTACTACGACCCGGAAAGAGACTTGGTAGTAGGAACTTATGTTGACGACATTCCGGTATGGGGTAAGCAAGAAAAGATTAATGCACTAAGAAAATATTTGGAGAAAAGAATGAGTATAAAATCACTTGGTAAGATATCTCATCTACTGTCAATGAGAGTTAACAGGTCAGAAGGTGATATCGTGACGTTGGATCAAAGAAACTACTCTGTTGACTTATTGAAGGAATTTAGAATGGATCAATGTCGCAGACTATTAACGCCATTGGAAATTAAGTCTGAAGATAATGAATCAAATTGTAAGACGTTTTTTCCAGAGAAGATCTATCGACGAGCAAGAGGCAGTTTGTTATACTTGGCGAATAACACCAGACCAGATCTGTCACACCCAGTAAGCAGACAGTGTCAGCATAACAATTATCCAACGATTGCTAATTGGAAAGGAGTACAACACATCCTTAGATATTTACAAAACACGAAAGATTACTGCCTCACATATAAAAAGCAGGGGAAGCCAATCGAGGTATACGTCGATTCTGATTGGGCAGGAGACACTAAAGGAAGAAAGTCATACAGCGGCCTAGTAATAAAATTAGCAGGAGGAGCAGTTATGTGGGTATCTAGGAAGCAGGGAAGTGTAGCGCTTTCAACGGTAGAGGCTGAGTATATAAGTTTAGCATGGTTTGAAAGAAGTTTTATGAGTAAAAGGACTTTTAACTGAACTGGGACTAGATGAATTTGTAGGACAGCCAGGGCCGCTGCTAGGCTTTCGAGCGCCCGCATGCGAGTTCTTTAGTGCTCTATCTATAGCCAGAGTCATATTTTTCTGAACATTTGTAAACCTATACAACGGGACGGGAAGATTTTGAAGTGTTTTGGATGACTTATGTTTATATATATATATATATATACAGGGTGTCCCACAATTGTTGTACAAAATTTCGTGAGCCGGCAGAGCGGACGAAACTGAATAGAAAAGTTCTTTACCATTTTGCAATTTGCGCAATAGTTAACGAGATATTAATAATTAAAAATCGCCGTATTAGCCCGACCCTCCGCCGAATACAAGCGCGCGGCGAGATACGACCGCCCAGTCATTGTTCCCAAGATCGCGAAGAGTTCTTTTCTATAAATGACAAAAAACAGGGGAACAATCGCAGCTTAAAACCGCCTCTTTTAGGCATTGCCGCGTGTAGTAAACAACTCCTCGCGCGATCTTGGTAACAATAACGCTGGGCGGTCG
>JAJVSH010000143.1:167869-192370 GCA_021460005.1 Tetramorium alpestre | reverse complement strand
ATATATATATATATATGTATCTTTGTTTCATATATTTGTTGAAATGACCATAAATAAAGACAAAATAAAAAATTATTTGAATAGATTCATGTATTTCCAGTAAATACATATAAAAGTACTAAATTACACGAACTGAACTTTCCTGGCTTTCATACTTGCGAATTCTGTAATTACTTGTTTTATATCTAAATTGTCTAATATTTTGTGCTCTATTGCAACAATAGATAAATTGCTTAATCTTTGTTGAATCATGGTCGACCTCAGATAATTTTTAATTATTTTATTTCGAAAATGATCTTTCGCCAGACGCAACTGATACTGGTAATGTAAGTAAAATTCTTAATGTTATTACCGTGTTTGGGAACGTAGAGAATAAATCATTTTCGAAAAGATATTGTAAAATATTATAGGGCTCGTTCAATGGATTTTGTAGAAAATGCAGTTTTAAAGCTTTAAGTTCATTAAACAAATCAATTCCATCAATATCTGCCTCACTTCGAGAATCGTCTTTAAGTTTTAGATGTAGGTCTTTGCAATGTTTTAGTAATTCTTCTTCTGAAAAACTAAATAGATTACTAAAACATTCAAATACATCGTCAAATGTTTTTAACTCTTCGAATCTATTATTTAAAGAGGACAATGTTTGATCCAAGATTCTGTAAAAAAAGTTCGTTTTGAAATTAATTTTTGAATCCATCACAATTTCGTCACGTTGTTCATAATCAAAAAGTTTTGGTTTTTTTTCTTGGGCGAACAGTTTGTATCGGCGGAAAATTTGATTCGACATTAAGATCGTCGGCAATTTTGTTTGCTTTTTCCATTATATTATTAAAGCTTTCATCTGAACGATATTTTTTAAAATAATCTATTAAATTTTCGAGTAAATTTATACATATTTTAACGTTTATAGTGGGATTCTGCATCATTTTACTTAAAGCATTGATTTCATTCAAAATATCAAACCAAATTATGGTAGAGCAAATAAATTTATAATTTTGTATGTTTAAAGCTAATGAATGCGCTTTACAAGTTGTAATAGAATCCCAATCAGAAGTATGTTCAGAAATTTCCAGTAAAACATCAAAAATTTCACAGATATAATGTCGCAATGAATTTGATCGCATTTACTCTACTGGACCATCGCGTATCACTTAAAGGCTTTAACTTCAGCTCTGGAACATGTTTATTAATAATCGACCATCTTTTTGTTGATGCTGAGAAGAAAACATAAACTTCTTGGATTAAATTTAAAAATTAACTGTTTCGTGCGAAATATTGGCAGCATCATTCACTACTAAATTTAAACTATGAGCTGAACGTGGAAAAAATGCACGACTATTAATTTGCAAAAGTTTTTTTGTAATCCGTTGTGCTTTCCACGCATATTTGATCCATTATCATAGCCTTGCCCACGCATATTTTGAATATCTAAATTTAATTCTGAAAATAAATTTGTCACAAAAGTGGATAGACCTTCGCCAGTAGAATTAATAATTGGACAAAAACCAATGAAATTTTCATGTATCTCTACTTTTTTATTTATATTATTTTTAAAAAACAAATCTGATAATAATAATAATTTGTTCTGTATGGCTAGCATCCGGTGTACAATCTAATATAAGAGAAAAATATTTTGTCTGCCTTACCATATTTAATATATTTTTATTATTTTTAATTTTACCAAGTAAATAAATTATTTGATTTTGAATATTATCTCCCAGATAATGAGTTATGCGACTTGAACCGTGTTTGGAATTGGAGAGATTAATTCTGCGAATATGCTCGCGCATAACTGAATCAAATGATCCTATCATCTCGATTGCTTTGAGAAAGTTGCCGTTGTTATGTTCGTGCAATTTTTTTGACGTACCTCGAAAAGCCAGACATTGACGTGATAAAAATTTTATTACGGCAATTATTCTTTCTATTACATCATACCAATGTTTTTTTTCTGATTCTAAAAATCTCAGATGCATTTGGTTTACAATTGTTTTTGACTTTAACATGTTATTTAAATTTATCCATAATTTTACATTTTCACTATGGGCGACACTTGTTTCATGTCTTTTTAACGTTAAAGATAAATGCTGCCAATCCGAGAAACCTTTTAAATCAGATAGACTACTTATAGATTTTCCGAAAATTTTACAACAGAAACAATATATCGAGTCTTTTGCAATCAAATAAATAAGCCAATCTCTATTATTTTTTTCCCCATTAGGGAGATGTCGGTAGTAATAATTTTCTGAAAACTTTCTCCCGTCATAATTGATTGGAAAACTATAATTGTTGCGTATCTGCACCGGCCCTTGTTTCACTAAATTATAGGCAAGATCATTGTTTATCTTTTCAGGCCACAAACCTGGATCCTCAAATAAAATATTGTAATTGCTGGTCGAAGATAATTCTTTTAAATTTTTATCAATTATTTCTTCTAAATCAGAAGATTCACTTTCTGAAGAATAATTGGGAACCCTTGTTACAGAATTTTCATCAGATAGATCCATGGGTTCGGGATCTGGAATATTGTTTACTGATGCCATAGAATCTTGAACTTCTTGATTTTCTTCTTGTTTATTTAAAAATTTCATCAGCGATCCTGCTAATTTTTCTTTTTCTTTTTTCTGTTGCCGAAATTGGGCACCTGAGAGTTTTTTTCTTTTCTGGGATTCCTAAAGATCCAATAAATATCAAACGTAGTCTAAATTTTAGTATTACGATAAATAAACTTAAAACGCTAGGAGACTGTGACGGAGTAAGCAAATAGACAGACTTGAGAAGAATATAACCTTAAAAAATAATAAAAATAAATACGATGTAGGATTGTATTTTAATATGTTTAGTAATTATAAATTTTTCAAAAATGTCATATAAAAAACATGTATTTACCATTATGTTTACATATATTGTAATGTAAAATTACACAGATAAACTTTTATTAATGAGTAAAATGTTGTAAAATGTAGATTACACGAAGCTTACACGAGAAAAATTGCGTGTTAAAACAATTGAACATAGCAACGCTATGCATAGCAACGCTACAGGGAACCTCTAAATGTGGATCTCGAGCGTGAGGAATCCGGAATCAGAATCTGGAGATTTTTTTTTTAAATTTGGTGCCGATTTGGCGCCCCCTGATGGTGCCGCCCGCGTGCAATGCATGCTCTGCACGCCTGCTTACGGCGGCCCTGAGGACAGCCATGTAGTGTAAACATAGATAATCAAGGGGCTATGTCATTGGCCGAAAATAAGGGAACTTCAAAGCGTTCTAAACACATTGATATTAGGCATCATTTTGTAAGAGAGCTAATTGAGAGAGGAGAAATTGATTTAAAGTATGTTAAATCAAGCGATAACGTAGCGGATATATTAACAAAACCCTTAAATGGACCGAAGACTAAGTTATTAGCTAAGCAATTAGGACTGAACAGCATGTAATTCCAGATATAAACCTTGAGTTGTTTTACATTGAGAAATGTTAACCAGGTACAAATTTTATGTTTATTTACGCGTTTATTTGAGAGCATAGTTTAGTTATTGAATATATTCAAGCCGATTGATAATTACATTATTCCATGCATTTTGTTTGACGTATAGTTGTTGCCTGCGAACTTTAAACATATACGAACTTGTGTATATTCGCGCTACATTTTTATTATACAGTTTGTAGACCTTTGGCAGATTATTATTACAGACCAACAAGGGGAAGTGTGAGAAAAAAGGTGTCGATCAGTAATATAATCTTGAAGTTGGCGCGTACATATGTGAGTGGTGGCGTTGGAGTAATAGCGTGGTTATTCGTGGCACTATTGTAATATCGTTAATTCCCGCACGCGTGTCGATCACTGGTCGCTCTCCGCCATTAACGCTTGTAAAAACGTTCAGCGAAATAAAGATTTTTACGTTTCTACGCAAGTAATTATTCGTCTTTTAATACTCTGCACCTGCTGATAGTATCAGTTTTATTACTTAAGCAGTTATAAAACAATATAACAAAATTCTACTATTGTTAAAAACTTAATATTAAAATGTAAAAATTTATAAAATGATAACGTACCGAATATAGTAATCTCTTTTGTACATCTACTGGATCTTGTACAGTCTCGCTATTTTCTATTTTCATAATAAATTTTACTGTAACATTTTAATACTAAATTCGATTTTTTTCTCAAATTCATATTTAGCGACCGAAAAACTGACATATATTTATTTTTATGTAAATATATTTAATAACGAAATATTTAAAAACGAAAGAGAGAGGTATCATTCGATAGCAATTTGATTTTAATACTTTCGCTAATTTTCTATCCGCCATTTTCAATTTTAGCTTTATTATAAAAATGCTGCAGTACTACGTTATAGAGCAATTCTTAACAAATAAATTAAAGAAAAAAGATTTGAAAAGATTTGAAATCGGTTGAAAATTGTACTGTCGGTAGATTTTTGTCCAAAATGTCAACCTTTTTTCCCACTGTGCGCCGCTTCACACTGGCGGTGGGTATGCATAAAGCATTTCCCCTCCGTCATCAAAAAAAAATATGAGAATGAGAAATGAGTCGGGAGCTTATTTACAACGCCCGTCATTTAACGGGTGATTTGTCTGTATCCTCCTTGCCTTCCGGCTGAGATTCAGCGCAAGCAGAAGGATCAGATCCCTGGTCTTCAGGTGGATTGCGAGGACTCTCTGCCGGCATCCATCTCTTTCTCTTCCTCTTCCGAAGACGGAATAGGAGAATAGGATGGTGCTTACTTGTCTTTTGAAGACAGGTAATACATCCAGGAGATGAAGGTGTCGGTGGAAGAGTGTCTGGGAGGATTTTGTATGTGAAAAGATTCGGTGGAGGAGTTCTAATCCTGAAGAGCCTTCGAAATTCTCCGTTGTCCACCCGATCGAGAAATTGATTTAACTCTTCTAGTATTTGATTTAGCTCCCGATCAAAATCATCGTCGTGGTGGACAGGAGGAATTCCTCGGAATGCCATTAAAATGTTCCGTAGTGACTCCACGATTCACCAAAAATTTCAAATACCAGGAGGAAGAATATATTTAAAATGAATTGATTCACTTCCAATTGCAGCTGTCTTTGAAAAGTTTCTTTTTGAAATCTTAATCTTTGGGATGGCTCAGACGTAGCTCTCTCTCTAGAGTGGACTGGAGATTTGGAGGATGATATGTGGCTGAATTGGTTTCACTGTTCGGCTAATTGTATAACTGTAACTACGTGTGCTAATTGCAACTGCCTTTTGTTTCGCCAAATCGCGGTTTTTATAGATTTTTGGGGAAGGTAATCCTTTCCAAATTTCCGCGTGATCAAATTTGATTGGTGGTGCGGCATTAATATTTAGATCTCCAAATAAAGAGATTTTACAATTTTTCGGTCTTTTATTGGCTGGTTTTGAGCAACAAGTGCACACGGCTCGCAACTACTTCTTAGAACCATTTGAATAATAGTTTTCTCCAAGTTGTTTTCCTGGCTTTGATATATTTATTGGGCTCATTTCTAGAAGTAATAACACGTGTCTCTCGATCCGTGGGAACAAAAAAATATTAGAGAATTACTGACGAAAATTTTTAGATGACTCAGTTGTTGCTATGGAAAGAATCGTTGATACTATGATATATTAAGCTATTTTACTGGCCGCATTCGATAACTTAAATAATAATTTTATAAGAATTTTATATGTATCTTAATTTTCGCGAATGGAAGAAATCGTGGAGTTTACGGACGTAACACTACAATATACTGTGAGTCTACAATATAAAATTAATGGATATCGAAAAGATTCCTACGCAATGTAAAACGTATCATGAATCACAAGTAAAAGTATTCTATCTTGCGTGGGAGTCTTATTAATCTTTTCGGTATTTTTAGTATATATTGTATCTATTTCCACAGTAGATAATAGCTTTATGATAGGCGGGAGTTTTGTACTTGCAATCCCCTCTCCACTTGCCCGTACCATGTATCAGCCTACTTTGTGTTTCCTGTAAAATCATTATATTTTATAAAATATTACTTGACCTTTCCTAAGGATGAATAATTACATCTTAGATATAAAACATATAAAATTCTATTCTTAAAATTTTTTTGTTAATAACTTTTTAAGAAATAAAGAAAGCCGATTAAAACCTTTACAACATTACTCAGAATGACGATTTTGATAACATATATGAAAATTATTGAAATCGAAGATGACTCCCTATATGTAAATAATTACTAAAAATTTCGAATTTTCACATCAATTTCTACACTCTTATTTGTTTCTGTAAAAAATTTTTTACAGGATAACTGTGTCTCCTGATGACCTACAATTGCTGCAAGTTTCAATAAATTCGAAGGCTATTTGAAATTTGAGCCCACTCTTAATGCAGACACAATTAAAATTGATCGTTCCAATTTCTGTTCGAGTTTTGTATTGTTCTATTGTTTATCTATTAGCACATATGTTATGTGTTTTATCATTAAATCTATAATATTTACCTTTGTAATTACAAAGAGGAATATCACATTCATCATCAATTACTGTAGGTTCTAACGTATAACACCAAGGGCCTCTAGGATCACGGGTAGGATTTCTACAATAATTTTTGGCAAGTTTCATAGATTTCTCTGGAAAATCTGCGTCACTTATATTCTTGCTAATCTAATAATAAAAGAAGGAAAACATTTGATATTAATGATATACCATACAAAATATAGAAGATACAGCCAAATGTATCCCTGTTGTAATAATATATTCCTAAAAGAAATACAGAAGAAAGAGAGAGAAAGAGTTTGACAATTAACATATACACCGGAACAAAATTAAGGGAACACCTAATTTTTCCGGAAAAAAGTGTAAAGTTCAAACTGCCATAACTTTGCGAATAATGGTCATAGAAAAAAATACCAAAGAGCAAATTGTCTACTTTTCGACGATTCTGTCATGATTTCAATCTTTTTTTGAATTTTAAAAAAATTTTGAGTAAAAAGAAAAATTGGGAAATTTCAAAATTTTTTCTTCATGTTTGTTTAATTGCATGGGCGAAGATAATTTTTTTTCGAATGAAACCAATTGGTCAAAAGCTTGATTCTTATTTTCTAAATTTCTTAGAGTGATAATTCACTCAAAAACTTGAGTGATTAGTCGAATCACTCGAATTTGAGTGACTTTTCATTCATATGGTGTCATATGGTGTTATGTTTCCTCTTCTACTTTTTGTTGTAGAGTGTAAAATTCACTCTGAGAACTGAAGTGAATACGTGTGTACTCTATTTTGTAGAGTGATATTTTCATTCTATGCAGTATAGAGTGAATATTTTCATTCACATGAAGAGTGAGTAAAGCACGAATGAGCCTGCCATATTAGTAAAAATTATCGTCACTATCGTCTCACTGTTTCTCGACGTTAGTCGTTCGTGTGTCTCGGCATAAGAATATATGTTTTGAACGAATTAATATATTGTAATTAATATAGAAATTTTTCCAACGTTTCTTCCAGAGAAAAATTCTTATAAAAATTTATGTAGTTTATTTACCAAACGCGTGTTAGATGAAGAATAGTTTATAAGTTAAATTCTGTTTCCAGTTTAGGTTATGAAAGAAGAAGACTTTTAATTCTTAGCCGGCTTTTACATTGAGATTGCAAGCTATGTGTGACGTGCAAGTTCGATTAGTTGAAGTGAAAAGAAATGACCTTGTTTCTCATTTCAATTACTCGAAGCATTATGTTACACATAGCTTGCTATCTCAGTGTGAAAGCCGACTTAGAAAGCCGAATTAAAATTTATACTTGTTAAGAGTGAATATGTTAACCCGTAACAATTGAGTAAAAAATTCACTTCATGAAAGTGAAAACTTTATTCTTTGATTGAGTGAATTAGTCACTTCGAAACGAGTAATTTGTTCATCCCATTTAGAGTTAAACAGTTACTTTTGTGAAAAGTCAATTTTCACTTATATTATATACGAGTGACAGTATTTTCACTATCGCTTGAAGTGAATATTAACTCGATTAGAGTTATATTTCACTCTAAGAAATTTAGAGAGTAAGCTTTAATTTTGTTTTTTATATGATATTGATTTATGATGATATGATATAACTCTACGATTTTTTTTTTGACCAAGTTATTAATGTTTTTCGAAAAAATGGCATTTTCAAATTCGAAGGCTCATATCTTGGCAACCAATCATCATACAGTAACAAAAAAAAGGCAAATTAAAAAGCAAACACTCAACTTTAACAATTAATTTTCAGTTTAAAAAAATACTAACTTTTACTGAGTTTTTTTTCATTTTCTCATGTTATAAAAATGTCAAAAAATTTCATGTATAGAAAAGAAATTGTGGAACAGGCGGAACGGGGAATCCAGATGGCGCGACTTGGGCTTTTCGCCTATGCTGTTAAACAAACACGAAGAAAAAATTTTGAAATTTCTCAATATTTCTTTTTACTCAAAATTTTTTTGAAATTCAAGAAAAGATTGAAATCGTGACAGAACCATCGAAAAGTAGACAGTTTGCCCTTCAATTTGCTCTTTGGTATTTTTTTCTATGACCATTATTCGCAAAGTTATGGCAGTTTGAACTTTACACTTTTTTCTGGAAAAAGGTGTTCCCTTAATTTTGTTCCGGAGTGTGTATACTCGGTTTAATAGCATCAAGTATTTTTGTTCCGGATTATCGCGCCACACACAATCGCCACTGCTCATATCGTAAATAAATAAAGAACGTCTCAAGAAATTAAACATGCATTTTTTCAAGCTTAAAGTTGTAACTTTAACACAATATAGTTTTTAATTTTTAGCAATTTAGACAATTTCAAAAACGATGGATACATGGAATAAAAATGTTTTAGCTGATAAACGTTATTAATTTTTATTGTTGTACTTGACCTATAAAACTTTAATGATTTGATTGAATCTTTTTTCATGACAAAATATCGAATTAAAAAAGAAACGTAAAAATGTGATTTTTTGCATATTTGAACTTAATCTTTTGTTAGAAAAAGTAAAGCTAAGAAGAAAACAATAACAGCATTTGAAAGAGCTGACTTTCAGCTTTTTAATGCTTTTTCGCGGAGTACTCTATGTTGATTTCTTTACGAGTAATAAGTGATCAAATTCAAAATGATCATTTCTTCTTCAAACCTTGATAACTCGGTCAAAAAAAATCGCACAGCGATCAGCAACCACTCAAATTAAAGGGAAAGAATTAGGCTTTCATTTGATGTATATAGGGTGCCCCATAATTGTGGCATAAATTTTCGTGAGCAGGTAGAGCAGACGAAACTGAGTCGAAAAGTTTTCTACCATTTTGCAATTTTCGCAATGGTTAACGAGATATTGATGATTAAAAATCGCCGTATTAGCCCGGTCCTCCGCCAAATACAAGCGCGCGGCGAGATACGACCGCCCAGTGTCATTGTTACCAAGATCGCGAGGAGTTGCTTACTACACGCGGCAATGCCTAAAAGCGGCGGTTTTGAGCTGCGAATGTCCTCCTGTTTTTTGCCATTTGTAGAAAACAACTCCTCGTAACAAATCGTATCTTGTAACAAATCGTATCTCTCCACGTGCTCGTATTCGGCGGAGAGCCGGGCTAATACGGCGATTTTTAATCATCAATATCTCGTTAACCATTGCAAAAATTGCAAAATAGTAGAAAACTTTCCGACTCAGTTTCGTCTGCTCTACCTGCTCACGAAAATTTATGCCACAATTATGGGACATCCTGTATAACATACCCGAAAAAAAATTATCCAAGTCTGTGCACGCTTCCAAATTTAGCTAATTTAAAAATCTCAAACATGCCCTTTAATTTAAGATGTTTCTGTTACATCAATGTCCCTAATAAAAAAAAATATATCATTTTAAAGCTGAGATTTTAACCTTTAAATTAAAAAAAAAGTTTGTTGCTCTACGATGATTTCTCGCAGAGATATGATTATATTTTGGTAATTTTTGGCATAAATTTTTTGTTACCATAATTCTTTTGCGTAGTGTATATTACAGCGACAAACACGGAAAAATGATCTCGATTTTTCTAGCACTGAGTAAGCTCGAAACGTATAATGTCAAGAATATTTTCAACACTTTAAAGAAAACTCTCGAGGAAATGAAATTGATTTACAAAACTTGATAGCTATTGAAACTGATAAAGCTTCGATTATGATTGAAATAAATAACAGTATTTATGCAAAACTAAAAGCCGAAGTTCCGTCACTGATTTTGATTAGATATCTTTGCCACTCGTTGCAACTCGCCGGTCACATACCATAACTGATACTCTTCCATGAAATTTCGAATTTTTAATTCGTGAGATCTATAACTGATTTTCAAAATCCGCTATAAGTCACATAAACTCAGCTTTACAAGACCCTCAATTGTAAAAATGCTCTTTGCAAATACTACAGGTTTTCGACACTAGATGGTTATTTATAAAGGCGACTGTAGATAGAATTTTGCATCAATGGAGTTAAAAACTCATTTAATGATGATACTTCCAAAGAAATGCTATTCTGCGGAATACTTCTGTACATGTATTGCAATGAAATAAACATGTATTTATTATTTTTGAAGCCTATTTTGTCTGAGATACAAGTCATCAACACGGCATTTCAAAGCAAGAAAACCGATTACGAAGTTGATACTTCCAAAGAAATGCTATTCTGCGGAATACTTCTGTACATGTATTGCAATGAAATAAACATGTATTTATTATTTTTGAAGCCTATTTTGTCTGAGATACAAGTCATCAACACGGCATTTCAAAGCAAGAAAACCGATTACGAAGTTTTTAAATAATCTCATGCTTGTAGGGATGCCAATGAGATTCGGATTTTAAAGGATTCGAGTATCTGTCAGTTCGAGTATCCAAATAATATGACATCTGAGATTTGGATACGGGGTATTCGAATCTGTAGATTCGAATCCTAACGCGACGATGTCATAATCAAAATTTCATACTCGCACGATATTTGAGTATAAATTTTTATTTAAAATAGTTTTTATTTTGATGTCTTTCATATAAAAAAGTATTCAAAATTTATTAAATATACTTAATATTCTTTTTTTAAACAACAATTGTTTTCGTTCAACATATGTGAAAAAATAAATTTTTTAGTTTTTAATTTTCTTTTAATATCCACGTAGACTTTGTCACATTAAAAAAAATTTTTTTTAAAGATAATTTTTTAAATGTGGTATTATACATTTTGTAATGATAAATATTTCATAATGTTTTTTACATTTTATTCAACAGTATGAGAAATAAGGTAAACGTTTTTACTTCACTTAACTTCTTTAATACACATGCAAAGAGTTAAATTTTTATACATATTAATCTTGAGAAAACAAACCGGGTAAAAGATCTGCATGATTGCCTAATTAATTAATAAATAAAAGAATCATTTATTATGAAATATATAATTTAACCTTCCGTCTACACACTGGGGACTAGGGGAGGGAGGGGATGTTTGAGGTGACCTCTACTGATCCCTCGAACGGTGAGATTAGAGCACCTAAAATAGCCGCAGTATCAAAGGCAAAAGTGTAGGTTACAGTTACCCAGTGTGTAATAGACTGGAGTGAATTTTCAAAAAGTTTTCAAATCGAATTTTAATACCATAGAAAAGTTGCTATTAGTCGAGAGGATTACGAGGAAAAAAAAACTTTAAAATCGGTGAATATCTTTAGGTCGCGCATCGCACTCAAAGTTCCAAGCTTTAACTCTTTTTTAGGTAATTTTACGGAATTTTTTATATTATCCAAAAATGGTCCTCAACGGATGAATTCTGGTACTTGGCACGATTTTAATATCAACTGTTAATAAAAAACATCGTCGTCATCTCACTTATCCCACAAGGGGTGGGGAAGGGAGAAGAGAAATTATCCCAAATTGCGGAAAACGCCTTTGGATATAATGCCTATAACACGCTATACGACGTAGCTACACGACTATTATATTGTCAACATTGGAGAAACGTGAAGAAAAAGATCAACCATAAATGCTTGAAGACTTTGGACAACCGTCGAAAGAATAAATTATATAATAAAATAAATTATATAGTAAAATAAAAGATCATTTTAAATGTTTTATGTAGCTCTCTGTCCTCCTTCGATTTTTTTAACCATCAGCTGCGAAGAAGACCCAGAACTCGAGTGTAACCACGTAGAGGTGATTACTCGAGTCCCATCCACTCCCTACCCAACCATTCAACCAAATGTAAAGAGCAAAGACGATTTTCCATAAAATTATTCAACATTTCAATAACGGATCCATCAGAGGTAAGATGTTAAAGTGAAAATTGAGACTTGTTCTCAAATTTAGGCTTTAATGCCCGTGATGCAAGTGTGACTCTGATATAGCCATCCCTATGAGCAGTCTCATAAACCTTACTGGCAGTCTATTACGAGCTTCACACATCGCTCTATGGACTGCGGTGGCATGGAACTTCGTCGATAGGGAAGTCAAATTTTGGCTTTTCTTTGAATAATATGAGCTTTTCAACTTTCTCTTCGGATATTGTTTTGAGAAGAGGAGGGCAAGTAATTTTTGTCGAAGACCAGTCGATGTCAGAAAATGTGGCTTCAAAGTTAAGTATAGTAGTGAAATATCTAATTTGTTTCTCTTTGTTTTTTTTGTTTTGCTTGGATTACAGAGAGAACATCAGGAAAGTAGCATTAAAAAGGGTCCTGGAAGCAAAACAAAAAAACAAACAAATTAGATATTTTACTGTACCTATTTTTTATTTTATTAATTCTATTGTACTAACTTTGAAGCTACAGAATATTCTGACATCATCTCTGATGGATCCGTTATTGAAATGTTAAATAATTTTATGGAAAATTGTCTTTGCTCTTTACATTTGGTTGGATGGTTGGGTAGGGAGTGGATGGGACTCGAGTGTAGCCATTTCCACGTGGTGAGTTCTGGGTCTTCTTCGCAGCTATTCTGATGGTCAAAAAACCGAAGGAGGGCAGAGAGCTACATAAAACATTTAAAATTATCTTCTATTTTACTATTTTCTATTTTACTGTATGATTATTTTATTATATAATTTATTCTTTCGACGGTTGTCCAAAGTCTTCAAGCTTTTATTTCAGCACTTATTGCTGACCTTTTTCTTCATGTTTCTTCAATGTTGACAATATAATAGTCGTGTATCGACTTCGTATAGTGTGTTATAGGCGTTATATCCAAAGGCGTTTTCCGCAATTTGGGCTAATTTCCCTTCTCTCTTCTTTTCTTTTTGTGGGATAGGTGAAGTGACAACGATGTTTTTTACCAATAATTGACATTAAAATCGTGCCAAGTACAGAGTTCATCCATTGAGGACCATTTTTGGATAACAAAAAATTCTGTAAAATTACCTAGAAAAGAATCAAATCTTGGAACTTTGAGCGCGATGCGCGACCTGGAGATATTCACCGATTTCAAAGTATTTTTTTTCTCGTAATCCTCTCGATTAATAGCAACTTTTCCGTGGTATTAAAATTCGATTTGAAAACTTTTTGAAAATTCATTCCGATCTAGTGTGTAGGAAACATTACAAAAATGCGAAACGTAAAAGATTTGAAGTGTAAGGAAAAATAATTCTATTTGATTGTTCAGTATCTTTTGTGTATATACTATTTACAAATAGTGCAATTTGTATATAAAAAATTCTTTTTATAAAATTTTTTATAGAATAACTGAATAATAACGAAGAGCATTTGAGCGACGTGACGCTTCACCGCTGCAACAATTTTCTTGCACTTGTTGCAACAATTAATTTGCTTAGCAACAATTTTTGAAGATAATATCTTAATTAATAATTTACAAATAAGGGGATGAAATAACGGCATCGGTCGATTTTGAGTTGGCCTCTTAAATGTTTAAAATGCGACAAACCGATGTGTCGTGACCACGTGACCACGTCGCAAAAATATATTGCAACTGCAGCATTAATTATGCTGAGTAGTATTTTGTAAAATTATGTAATAAATTAAATAATTTTTTAATAAATAAATTTGTTAAATATTATTGCTATTTTTTTGTATTTTATCAAAATTAATAAATAAATGATTAAATAATTGTTTAAAATAATATTATTACTGTTTCTGTTTTGTAATTAAAATTGATAATAAATTATTAAAATAATTTTAATCATTTATTTATATTAAAAAATTTCGCGTTATTACTCTTTTTGGTGACCTACGCGATGATGTGTTAATCGAACGAATAAATTTCCACTTCCTCTGAACGTGACATTTCAATTAGTTCTTTAAAATTTCTTTTCGGTTCAGTCACAATAGAACAAAGTGTCTTTCACTTGTTCAATTAATAGGTCGCTTCGATAAAATGGTCTATTGCACTAGCTTATATAGAAGTCGAGATTTTTCAATCTCGATTTTCTCGCGAATGCTTAAGAGGTGCGTCCTATCCTTTTAGCCTTTAATGTTTGACGTGAATACCTATCGATACAATGAGTTTCATTGAAATCGATTGGTACCACGTCGTAATGTCTCCTTGTAAGTTTTTCCCTATCAATTGAAAAAAAAACGTTAAAATCGATTAAATATATTCGGAGATATGAGTCAACAAAGTTTATGGATTAGCATAACCCATGTGTGTAGTGATCGGGAAAAAAATATAGTGTGTTAGAATGTAGTATATTATAATATTACTAATACTAATAATAATTTTTGTTATATTACTAATAATAACACAGGCCGACATTTTTCAAACCTTGAGACCAAACTATACTTTCCCAAAGGTTTTCGGTCTAGTGAATCCGAATCCGATATCGGAATTGTCCATCAGATTTTCGAGACATCCTAACCCTAAAGTACAAAAAACACAGTTTTTCGCTATATTTGAGGTTAGGTTAGACCTTTTTTTATTAATTAATTAATTTTTATCCATAAAACTCATTACGGCATCTGAAAGTAATACTACTTTTCGCCTTGAAAATGCATTTTGAATTTTTCAGAAATTTAGTCTTTCTTGGAGATATCGTCCGTTGAAATTTTTTAGTTTGGCGTTTTCGTTACAATCTTACCAAAAAAAGAAGTTGATTCGGCAGGCGAAAGTAGTGTAATTATGTTTTTTGGGACGCTGAATCCGAATTCGTTGTCGGTTTAACCCCGATCATGGTCATGGTTTGTCCCTAACCTCAAAAAAAGTCTAAAATTTTCGAATTCGCTTTTTTTGGTCAATTAGGCAGACCACAGTTATTTTTTTAGATTAAGGACAAACCATGACCTGATGGGGTTAAACCGACAACGAATTCGGATTCACCAAAAAATATAATTACACTACTTTCTGCTGTCTGCCGGATCAACTTCTTTTTTTTTAGTTGTAACGAAAACGCCAAACTAAAAAATTTCAATGGACGATATCTCCGAGAAGAAATAAAATATCTGAAAAATTCAAAATGCATTTTAAAGGCAAAAAGTAGTAGTACTTTCAGATGCCGTAATGAGTTTTGTGGAGAAAAATTAATTCGCGGTCTAATATAACCCCAAATAGCGAAAAACTGTGTTTTTTGCACTTTGAGGTTAGGATATCTCAAAAACCTGATATAATAGAGCAATTCCGATGTCGGATTCAGATTCAGCGGATCGAAAACCTTTGGGAAAATATAGTCTGGTCTCAGGGTCTGGAGTTTTGTAAAATTTTGTCGGCTTGTGTAATTTTTATGAATTACGATGGGAAAAGGTCTTAATTATATCACTATGTAATTTAGATTAAAAGAAAATTATTATTGTAATCTTTAAAGGGTTTTACTATATATTGGATATTTCCGGGTTTTACCAGAAAATCCACGGTCCCGCCTGTCCAAGACTCCGAAATAAATGATTGTCTAATATCAGGATTTCTGTATTAAACGGTCCAACACCGACTTCCGAACTCCGATTTACCGGAGCGGAACCACGAATGTCCGTGGAGCACGAGTACTCCGTCTCACGAAGATTCGGGATAGGAAGGTCGATCAAATCACCACTCACAGGTTTTACTAAATGCACAAGTCAAGAATCTTTAATGAGATTGACACAATTACAATTAATCACTGTCCGACAAAGATCACTCCAATTACGCTTACACACACAGACTCCCGACGCACGCTATGACTTAACGATACGCCTTCACGCAGGAGAGTGGTGCGGGCCGTTACTCCGATACGCATTCCGGCGCTCCGGAATGCGACAAACATCGCTCGATTAGATTCGCCTAATTTCGGCTATTGCTGAAAACGGAGCAAGCACGCCGGTGCGGCTCCGTTACGGTATCCGTGGCGCCATCCGTTAGGCAGCCAATTAATTATGACGTATCTTACAATATTTTAAATTTTATTGAACAACCTCACAATGCGACCATGCAAGTGCCATTACGAAAGTACCCAGTGAGAAATGATGATTGAAAAGACATAGAAGCAACGTCGAATTGATGCTTTTTCGATGCAAAAGACATCGAATTGATATCGATTAGACATTGATTTGACCAACCATTTCTTACTGGGTATGAACAGTACATTTTTCCCCTGCATCCTGTAACCTCTTAAGCAGCCACTATTGTCGACGACGTTTCTTAAATAAAAATTTTCCAATTCGGATTTTGCATTGCAATATCTCTGCTCGTAAAGGATATAGAGAAAAAAAGAAATTTTTTCTTATACAAATCAAAGCTTAACTTAAACCTCGATTAAACTTATTCCAAAATTGATCGATTTAGCGATTATTGAGATCTAATAATCTAAGGATCTCTCGAAATGGCGTTTCACATAAAGGATGCCCGGTCTCAGCTGCACATATATTTAGCACGAAACACTATCATACTTCTTGATATACACATATGCGCACATGCACATACACACACACACCCACACCCACACACCCACACCCACACACCCACACCCACACACCCACTCACCCACACCCACACACCCACACCCACACCCACATATCCACATCCGCACCCGCACATGCACACGCACACGCACGCACAAACACACACACATATATTTAAAAAATCACAGAAAAAAGTTTTAGTATCTAACTTATCATTACAAAATACAGATTTAATTCTTAAACTAACTTCATGAAGTGATCGTTGTACTGTCCATAATTGACAACGAAAACCACCAACAGTTGTTGTAATAAATCCTTTATACTCAGTTCCCAGTTGAGAGAGCTTGCATTCAGATAAATCAATTGTCGACATATTGTGTACTGAAAAAAAAAATAGACATAATAATCGGTAATAATAGATTATCATACGGAGAACAAAGAATATTGGCATTAAAAGCAGTAAATAATAAAGAGGAAACTACAATCAAGTCTTCGTATTCTTTATTTTTGATTTTGTACTTTTTATTTTTATTTTGCACTGTGTTCCTATTAAGGTAAATTCGGATATTATGGTCATATCAAAAAGATAGCTAATAGCTGTGATTTTTTTAAATAATCACTGAATAGCGCATTTTTATAATCAGTTCTAAAGATAACACAGGCCCACAAAAAAGAAAAAGTAGGTTGTACTGGGGTTCTGACTAACAAGGAGATGGCACGAAGTGTAAAATGAGTTATGAATTGAGACATGCCCAGCAAGCAAAATGCTGCAAACTTTATGCAAAGTTTACGGCAAACCCGGGCACGCCTTTACAGCAAAATTGCAACAAGGTGTCGCCGGAAAAAGCTTAGTTTTTGTTGGCAAAACTTGTAACAATAGCATGACGCATGTTTTGTACAAATAACAGGGCAAAGTTTGCTCTAACGGCATGACAGTACATTTATATCAAGAATATCCTATAATTATGAAATACTGAATTTAAGACTGCAATCCTTTTAATGTTAGAGAAATCTCCTATTCTTATAGATATAACAATATTTTTATTTATATTCTTTATAATATTTTAACAAAATTATTACTCATTAACAAACAACAAATACAAGTCATTTTGACGTCAAATTTTGGTTATTCAAGTTCATGTCCTGGAGCGAACACACACTCGAAGGAGGGCCAAAGGGCAGACTCTTAGATACGGCGATGCCAATCTAAAAGATTTTGCTCGAGAGACCCGAGGTGTTTACATAAATTTCCTCTTCCTTTCCTCTTTCTTTCCAAATATAAAAGAAATTGTTTCAAATCATCCCGCCGACGATCCTTAAGTAGCCTCGCATGTTGCATTTTGAACGCGAGTTAGAAGCTAGGACCATACGCCGCATAACGGCGACGCCTCGAACTATGCTGTGGGCACGGCGTTTTATCCTGTTCTTGCTATAATTTTGGTGTTATGCTGTGTATGATAAAATTTGCCCTGTTTTTGACATAAATTTGCTGTCATGCCATTATAACGTTCGTCTTGTTCTTGCCACAAATTTGGTGCATGGCACCTGTGTATGGCAAAGTTTGCTATGATCTTGCCACAAATTTGGTGTTATAACGTGCATGACAAAGTTTGCCCTGTTCTTGTCTCAAATTTGCTGTCATGCCATGAAGGGCAAGGTTTGCTTTGTTATTTTCGTGAATTTTGCATTTTGTCGTGTTAGAGTAAATTTTGCCCTGTTCTTACACCATATATTTACTGTTATAGCAGGCACAGCAAAGTTTTCCATGTTCTTATAGCAAATTTGCTATTCTACTATGTGTAACAAAATTGCTACTATTTACGTAAAGTTTGCGTTACACTATGAATAGTATCATTTGTGCTTTCTGTGTGTAAAATTTACGTATAAACCTTTCTCTGTTGTTTATAGCAACGTGTTACGAAAATCTTGTCGTAAATTTGCTTAAAATTTTTTGACAAGACCAAGCAAGACAATTACTTGCCACAAAATTGTTGTCAAAATTGAACCAAACCTTGCTGTAAAGCTATGCTTTAGCACTCTTGGTTAGCTGGGATAGCTCATTTGAAAGAGAGTGTCGAGTACATAAACCCGGTAAAGGGATTAGAGTGAATGGACCCTGATTGCTGAGAAATTTACATCCAAAGTTGGACATCCGACTGACTGTAAGGCAACCTGCTGACTGTAAGTATCAGAAACATAACCTCTAATATCATGAAGCGTAGTAGCTGAGCAGACTGAGGCGTATGCTTTTTGTCCGCGGCTGGCTCGAGTTCGAGTCAACTCGCAATCTAAATTTTTTTTATCATTTGTTTCTTACAAATTTAATAAATTTTTGTGTAAACTATTTTTTGGAATAAATTCTAATAATAAAGCAACATTTTATATATAAAAAATATAATTTTATATGTACGTAATAAAAGAGAATAAGAATTATTATTGTAATAAAGAAGAATAAGAATTGTAGTTTTAAAGAAAAATGGAAAAATCATGGGATAATAAAAAATATTATGTTATGTCATATAATTATAAAATAAAATGGTTAATACATCGTCAGTATAATAAATACAATACGTAGTTAATACATAATCAATAAATAATCAGTTATGTAAAATGAAAAAAAAATATCCGTCAAAGTTGGCAAATGAACGGGAAATATTTTATAATGTAAATTAGTTATATTCATAATACGAAATATTCTTGTAAATCTAATTATTCTTTTATTAAATGTTCATGGTGTACGCTATTTATGTTTTCAATGCTTTTATAATAATTTTCATCCACAACATTGTACAGCAATGTTCGATTTTTATAACAAATAACTGATAACACATGTATATAAGTTATTCTATGTATTTTTAATAACTATTTATTTTTCTATTACTTTGATTATTTATATATACACATTTACTTTTTATTAACTGACTACATTTATTATTTTTTTTTATTTTACATAACTAATTATTTATTGATTATGTATTAACTACGTAATTGTATTTATTATACTGACGATGTATTAACTATTTTATTTTATAATTATAATTATACTTTGGATGTAAATTTCTCAGCAACCAGGGCCCATTCACTCTAATCCCTTTACCGGGTTTATGTACTCGACATCCTCTTTCAAATGAGCTATGTCTCAATTCATAACTCATTTTACACTTCGTGCCATCTCCTTGTAAGCTATTCCTACACCCTCAGAAAGGATTTTTAATGATGAGAAAAAAAATATTCTTAACACATTTAATCTTATCACAACTTCATAGAGTATACAAATGAAACAATATTAGGATCAAATCGATAATTTCTATTCTCTTCTTTCGAATTAAATAAGATTGATTTACTATCTTGAAACAAGAGTAAAATATATACATTTAAGCTTATATATTCTTGTGTTTAGAATAAATCTTAATTGATATTGCAACGCATAGTAGCGCTACGATATTTGGCGCAAAATCATGCTTATACTGTCCTTTGTCGACAACGAGAAGGATTCCATACGTCAAGCTGCGTACGGAAACATCACTCGAGTGTCTCCATCAGTCTCCATGTATTATTTGTTTATTGTTCGCCGAATGTTAAACACAAATAAAATGATACACAAAGGCACTCGAGTTATGTTTCCGAACGCAGCTTCAGTGTGATGCTCGGCGATTCGTCGTAAATTTGATAAAGCCAGTGAGTGTCGTAGTGGTAAATTTGGCGAAAAAATTCGTTATATTTGTGCAAGGAACTGTGCAAATTCTTTCCAGTCATAGATGCCAGGTTTAGGTAGCTGCCACATAGCCGCGGCTGTAGAGGTTATAACCTCCACAGCCGCGGCTATGTGGCAGTCACTTAAACCTGGCATCTATGTTAAATCAAGAATATTATAAGATTGTCACAAATTTTAATCTAAATTCTTTTGAGAAAATTAACGGGATAACACCAAGATCATTTTATTCTAGTTTTAAGAATTATCCGTTTAAGATTAAAATATTTTTTCTTTAATAATAAATATGATTGGCTCTATAGCGATCTTATTTTATGATAGATTGAAGAGTAATAGCATTGCATTCAGAAATCTTTTCTGTGGGTGTACGTATTTTGGGCCGCTGAATACGAATATGAAGTCAGAATTGCGCCATCACCCTCCAGTTTTGTAAACTAACAAAAAATTGTTAAAACATTAAAAAAAACATAGGCCCACAAAAAAATGGTTGCAGCTGAAATTGATCACGAGAGATCGTTAGGAAATTAAAAAACCTTTAATTTAAAAAAAAATTGGTTGAAATTCGACCAAAATTAAGGCCTCTACGCTAAAATCAAGTTCTGGAACATTGTGCGCCAGCCGGCTTAAGCGCTCTGATGTCGCAGCGCTGCGCGCCGCCGCGGGCGGCTCGAAGCGTCGAGTAGCATGATTGATTTACGAATGAATGGAAGGGAGCGATCTCCCGACGCAACGGCTCGAAGCGGCGAGCAACGCGATTTGATAATAGGAAAAAGAAAGGGAAATCGAGAGATTTCTATAAAATCGCGATGCGCTTGCAAGAAGGTTCTTGCGCTAGCAAATTTCATACGAGCTGAATCGCAGAGATATAATCGGTCGAGTCGGATGCGAGATTGCATCATTCGTTTCGCGACGCGAAACAATCACGTCGGCATAGTGTACATCGATACCGATTATCGAGAGACTGTGGTGAAAGTGTTTCTGATAAATTACGTGTGCACGAGTAAGCCCAACATCTCATTGCTTAGCCGAAACCCGCGGACGCGCGTTATACGCAACTAGATACCTCACAATAACAGGGTATCGAATTACAATCGTGCCGACAAGCGATTGCGACACGAACGAAGGAAAATTCCATTCTGTAACGGAAAAGGGTGTATACGCGAATACACGAGTGCAAGCGCGTGCCTGTAACGTATGTTCGGAAATATATTCAAAGTGTATATATTAACTGAATTGAGTGAACATTTATTCGATAAACCTTCTTATCCGTCATACGAGGGTGAAAGGAACTGAAGCTGGAAGCTAGTACGAATACGGCCAGAGGTCATCTTGCGTGCAGAATGCAGTGGATTAGGCAACCTACAACCATCCTTCTTGATTGGCGGCTAAATCAAGTGGCGACCGTAAATCATTACGACTTAATTACAACATTTTTTCTATTTATTCGACCTCGTACGGTCATAACCTAACCTATATGGAAGAGTATGCGCTTGGTTATGTGCATACGTTTGTATCTACATGTTGTATTAAAAACTTGGTATAGTAAAAAGATATTGTCAGTAAATACTATGAACTAGAAAAACGGGACATTGGAGCATTCTCAGTACATACTCAATAAATCATAGTACGTATTTCGAAAATTCTGAGCATATATGTGATATACTTTTTTAATATCCTCTGAATGTTCTCAGAATCTACTTGTGCTGTAAATTCAGAATCTACTTGTGCTTAGAGAAGTAACACTTTTCAATCTTGAAAAATTCAAAAAACACATTATCATTGTAATAAATGTCATTATAATTTAAAAAATAATTGGCAACTACTTATTTATTTAATAGTATCGCTTAAAAAGATATGAGATCTTTAGATGCAAAAAATATAAGTTTGAGAAAAAGCTATTAAATTATGCTATAATGTCTTGTCCGGATGGATATATGTATACAGAGTTGTTTGGCAAAAAACAGGGGGACAATCGCAGCTCAAAACCGTCGCTTTTAGGCATTGCCGCGTGTAGTAAACAACTCCTCGCGATCTTGGTAACAATGACGCTGGGCGGTCGTATCTCGCCGTGTGTTTATATTCGGCGGTAGGCCGGCCTAATACGGCGATTTTTAACAATTAATATCTCATTAACTGTTACGAAAATTGCAAAATGGTAGAGGAGTTTTTAACTCAGTTTGGTCCGCTCTACCTGCTCACGAAAATTGGCGCGACAATTCTGGGACACCCTGTATATGTAGTCATGCTTCAGCATGCGCTTCTGTCAACAGATTTTTTAAAAAAAACTGCCAAAACAAAGCGGTCGTAACGCGTCTGGGCGCGAGAGTATGAACAATCCAGCGCTCCGTTGCTATGTCATTATGTTTCTGTTGCGCGTAACGTCAAAAGTCCTTCTTTGATAAGAGTGTTTTTTCGCTATCTTTTTGATATTTTTCCTTCCGCAATATGCCTAAGAGGAGGCATAGAAGCCGTTCTAAACATTGCTCGGATAAGAGAAGGCGTAAGAAGGGCTCCCAGCGAAAGCCCGCGCAACTTCGATCGTCAGGTTAGATTTCGCGAGTTGTCGCGCGATAAGTCGTGCGCTCCACAGAATGACGAGCTCGCCTTCACCTTGAAGGAGATCCTGTTGTCTATGAAGAGTCAGCACGCCTCTGGATCGCCTCCAGCTGTTTTGAGATCCTATTCGAGAGATTCCCCGATCTCGGATTCGGCGGATATCCTCGTTTCTCTAGGGGACGATGACGGCGACCTCGCCCACCCAGTAGTTACATCCTGATACACAGACGATTCTCATGAACCGGAGCGGCACCAGGTGTGTTCCTCCGCGTATTCTAATGAAGGAACATATCCGACTGTGGTATCTGTTGATGGTCATTTTTCTCTTTTCTCTCTTTTTTCTCTAAAGAGTTTGTTACCGTCCGAAGTGGCTCATCTTAAGGACTCTACAGCTAATAAAGAGAATGAATCTCCGTTGGTGTGCAAACTGTTTGGTGAGGCACAATCGTTATCTACTTTGTCTTTGTAGGACCCGATTATCCTCAACGCTACCACCGAAGTTTTTTCGGGACTAAAAGAGGAAGTTCGCTCGAATTTCCTTGCTAAATACGAGCTTAAAGAAGATCTAGTCTGCTTGGGCCCTCCTAAGATCAATAAAGAACTTCTAGCCGTCCTTGGTAAGCGTCAACACGTTATGAAATGAGACGAATTTCAAGCGAAAGAGCAACTTTACCCAGACAGCACATGTACATACTGAGTATGTTCGGAGAATATCGAAACAGTAGATTACGTAAATTCTCAGAACGTTCGATATACGTACTCGATGTACTGAGTACATACTACGAACGTTCCTGTCCGCTTCTTTCTAATTCGTAGTATGTACTCAGATCATATTGCAGTATTTATAATGAATATCTATAGTACAAGAACAGTAGATTTATAGTATGTCTCCAGTATTTCGTGTACGCACGTGCGCGCGCGCACATACCGTATCTAGCATAATCTTATATACAGGGTGTCCCAGAATTGTCGCGCCAATTTTCGTGAGCAGGTAGAGCGGACCAAACTGAGTCGAAAACTCCTGTACCATTTTGCAATTTTCGCAATAGTTAACGAAATATTAATTGTTAAAAATGGCAAAAAACAGGGGGACAATCGCAGCTCAGAACCACCGCTTTTAGGCATTGCCGCGTTTAGTAAACAACTCTTCGCGATCTTGGTAACAATGACGCTGGGCGGTCGTATCTCGCCGCGCGCTTGTATTCGGCGAAGGGCCGGCCTAATACGGCCATTTTTAACAATTAATATTTCGTTAACTATTGCGAAAATTGCAAAATAGTAGAAGAGTTTTCGACTTAGTTTGGTCCGCTCTACCTGCTCACGAAAATTGGCGCGACAATTCTGGGACACCCTGTATAAATTGATTAGGTAATAAATTTTGTACTCTGTATTTATATTTTTGAAATTATTTATTATAAAT
>JAJVSH010000143.1:152215-166776 GCA_021460005.1 Tetramorium alpestre | reverse complement strand
ATTTTATTAAGACTGAAATAATATAGAAAATATAAATTATTATACATCTTACCTTATAATCTCTTGCCAATGTCTCCTATCTTCACATGCAAAGGATACGAGCCACGAGCGTAATACTGGATAGAACGATCGTCAACCGTGTACACGACATACATGCGCTGAGCAGAGAATTCTAACATAAAATGTGACCATTACATTTACTTGGCGAAAGGCTACACTTTCATTGTGTGAGATGGTACTTCTGAGGCTCTAAGATGATACAGGGGGTTGTTAGGAAGGTAGAGTGCACGAGAGCAGCTAAAGGGAACGATCTGGTGCTCTGGAATAATGATCACTGCGTCTAATTAAACCGTAACTTTATTATTCGTATCAGACAAACACTTCACTTCCGCCTAGCATGGCGGTCCGCACAAGGGTCGGCATATCCCGCGCGCCGCTAGCGCTCGAGCACGCTTCATGACGTCACGTGGACATCATGACCAATCAGGGAGTGAACGTCACTCCTGCGTCCGGCCAATCGGGGTCGGCCAAATATATTACGCTGGAGACGGTTAGGATATGCCTTACAATTGTATTTTATTAAGACTGAAATAATATAAATTATTACATATCTTACCTTATAATTTTTTCCCAATGTCTCCTTCTATCTTTACATACGAAAGCCACGTGCCACGAGCGTGATTGCACTAGTTCAAAAGTGAAAGGAAACAGACATAGAGCATATTTGTATCGTTACAGTTCATCAATAGTAGTTTGTAGTTACAGTACATAATTGTTTCGTAAGATGTCACCTTATGTCAACGATCCCGTAAATAAACCGACTATCGCTGATGTTCTCAGTTTGTTCTGAGAATATTAACAAAAATTAAATTTTGCACGTGATATTATAGAGATATTCTCAGTATCTTATGTATGTATATCGTATATTCAGTATAAGTTCAGAATATTCGAACGATATCATGTGCTATCTGGGTAAATTGGTGCCTGCCTCAATGCTTTTGGTTCCGGTATGTCGGATTTATTCAAATATCAGCGGGAAAGATCCTTAGATGAGTTTGCGAAGGCCGCCTTTACTAAATTAGTGGAAGGAATTCATTTGTTGGCCGACCATCAGCATCGTCTGTCTCTAACGAGACAGGCTTTTATCAAACCTTGCTTAACGTTCGTTGGCAAATCCGCGGCTGATGGTGCTTCTGTGGACGAGTGGCTTTTTAGTGCATCTTTTGCAGAGATCCTCAAATCAGCTCAAGCCTATGCAAAAGCAGGTCGAGATTTATCAAGGTCCGCAACGGTCCTGTCGGCGGCAGCGAAGCCTTCTGTGCAGCCAGTTCGCTATCAACTTTTTCAACAAGCTCCTTTACATCGTGCGGAAAATGTCAGGGCCCCTGCTCATCGCGATCTAACCACGGCTCACCAGACAGGGGCTTTGCATTATGTGAGCCATCGATCTCATTGGGTACGCTCCCGATCTCGAGCCTGTTGTTAGAAAATGTGTTAGAAAAACCGCAGGGAGACTGTATCTCTTTCCGCATAATTGGCAAAATTTAACGTCAGATTCCGAAGTCATAGAAGTCGCCAGCGGCTATTGTATTCTTTTTACGTCCGTATTATCTGCCCGCGCTTCTCTTCGAGAGCCTAATTTTATCCCGACAATAGCTGAAGCTTATGACAAGGAACTTTCGCGCTTATTGGGAAAAGGCGCTATAGAAGTTGTAATTCCCTGGACAGATCAATTTCAGTCATTATTTTTTCTTATTGAAAAATCTTCAGAAAGTATGCATTTTATCCTAAATCTTAAGGATTTACCATAAATGAATTTCTCTCACCTCCTTATTTTCAACTTGAAGACTGGCGCATGGTAGTCCAACTAAATGACTCAAGATTCCTGGATGGCATCTCTCAATTTGGAGGATGCATATTTGAAAGTTCCGATCTCCCGTGAACACTCATTTCCTTCGTTTTCAATGGCGTGAGATCATGTATGAATTTGTAGTTTTGCCCTTCGGCCTACAGCGCCATATATTTTGACAAATACTTTACGTCTAATAATGTCATCATTACGCGAAAGAGGTTGTTGTTCAGTCGTCGATTTCCTTTTCATCGGTTCGTCAAGGGATGAATGTATAAGTTTTTTGAATTTAGTTCAAGAATTGCTATTATCCCTTGGTTTTCTTATTAATTATTCTAAGTCACAACTGGAGCCTTCGCATAAATGTAAATACCTTGGTTTTTTTATTCAATCACGCAATCAATAGCGATCCCATCGGTTCGTAGACAGAAACTGTTTACTATGCTCTCTTCCCTTTCTTCAAAATCGACGTGTCAAATTAAGATTTTTGCGAGCATGATTGGCTCGTTAATTTCCATTTGTCCTGCTGTTCAGTACAGCCTTTTATATACCAAGCAGTTCGAAAGGGAAAAATTCTTAGCTCTAATTCAAATGGAAATTACACGGCTAAGATGTTTATTCTTTTTCATTTGGACGGAGATTTTCAATGATGGATCGGCATTCTATCGAACCCGAATCAATCCAACATTATCCGCTCCAGAATTCCCACGCGTGAAATTTTCTCAGACGCATCTCTTCAAGGATGGGGGGCGTGTTGTGAAAAACAACGAACTCATGGGTGATGGTCCGTTGAGGAGAAATCAAATCATATAAATCTCCTAGAACTCAAAGCGGCTTTCTATGCCTTAAAGTGCTTCGCTTTGGATTTTTCCGATTGCGATATTCTTAGATTCGATAACACAACGGCCATTTCGTATATCAACCGTTTTGGTTCTATCCAATACCCACATTTAATGTCAATTGCAAAACAATTGTAACGCTGGTGCAAGGAACGCAATATCTTCCTTTTCGCAACCTACATTGCTTCTATTGATAATACTATTGCAGATCGCGAGTCCAGAACTGTCAGTCCAGATACCGAATGATCTTTGTCTCAGACTGTTTTTTCAGCACTATTGGTTACTTTTGGTCCTTTTGACATAGACTTATTTGCTTCAATCATTAATGCAAAATATGAAGCATATATTTCTTGGTTCCCAGATCCAGGAGCCGTAGCAATTGATTCATTCACAACTTTTAGGATCGGGTTAAGATTTTTTGCCTTTCCTCCGTTTATTTTAATTCCCCGGAATGTCCTACGGAAAATAGTGAACGAGAGGACAAAGGGTGATCGTGCCTTGGTGGCCTTCCCAGGCTTGGTTTCCTCTCTTTTGCCGTCTCTTAATAGAAGAGCCCTTATTTTTTCCACCATCTCAGGAATCTACTTTCATCTCCTTTCAGAACTCATCATCCGGCTTGGAGGTCTCTTTCCCTGGTGACAGAGAACTTATCAGGCGAAGCTTTCTCCAATGCATGCGAAAGGTGCCATCGCATGCATAGGAGGTCACCTTAGCTTCTTTAGCAAACTCTACTGTTAAACAATATACTAAACCACTTCAAGATTGGTGGCACTTCTGTCTGTCTTCTTCTGTGCCTCTTTTCTCTCCGAATTCTGCTCAATTTTTGAATTTTCTAGCTCGCCAATTGGATCAGTCAAATTCGTATTCCGTAATTAATAATACTCGTTCAGCGATATCGCTTATTGCACAAAATGAAATTGAGAATCATCCTTTAATTAAGCGTTTCTGTAAGAGGGTAGGAAACCTCAAACCACCACGCCCCCGTTACAATTATATTTGGGATCCAGCACCAATTATTACGAAACTAGCTTCTCTGTATCCCTATGACTCACTTTCCTTAGAAGTCGTTTCCAAAAAGCTCGCTTTACTTCTTGCTCTCGGCACAAGGCAACGCGTTCTACGATGTTTAGGAAGGACACAATTATGATTTATTAATACGCCTTTATTTCGTGTAGCGATACAAAGTATCGCTCTGAGCCGTACACCCGTGCTGCTCGGTGACGACTGACTGATCGTCACTTGATCTTCGCACACACTCATACTCATACCCGCACAACGCTCACACACAAACCGCCTTACGCTGCTCGTTACGGATACTACACCTCCCCCTTCTTATTTCGTAGCCGCTCCGATCGACGAACAGTTGGCAAAGGCTCTGATAGCTCAAGCTTTTTCCTTTCAGCCTTGTTTTGTTTCACTACTACAGAATCATCACATTTGATCAACTGATTTGCGTGTCTTTTCCAAACAGTCTTGTTGTCTATTCGAATGAGATACGTGACGCCTGCTGTTAATTCTTCCTCTACGGTGCCCGGCTTCCACGATTCTTTTCCCCCCTGTTTATATTCTCGAGCCATCATCGCGTTCCCAACTTGCAATTTACTTTGTCTATTTCCCGCATAATTTTGAATTTGACGCAATTGGTGACTATGCAGTCGCTGACCGGCCAGTCGTAGTCGTGAAAAACGAGTTTTGAGTTCTCTACCGAGTGCTAAGCTTGCTGGAGACCTTTGTGTGGCGGCGTATTACGTGTGGGGAGTATTACGATAATCAAACAAAAATTTAGTTATTGCCTCTTGGAGACTAACGTCCGCCATAATACATGCAACTTTTCGCTTGAAAGTCCCCACGAAATTTTCCGCCGCTCCATTTGTGGCCGGACAATATGTCGGCGTTGTGCTATGTCTAACACCCCCTGCTTTCAGCAATAATTAGAACGCTTTACCCACAAACGTCGAATAATTGTAATCAAGTGAGCGGGGTATCTATGTCTAGCAAACACTTCCTCGAACGCTTTTATCGTGTGAGTTTCGCTCATCGATTGCATGATTATGGCTTCGGGCCATTTTGAATGTCTGTCTACGATTACGAGCACTGTTTTACCGTTAAAGGGCCCCAAAAAATCAGCGTGTATTCTGTGCCACGGTGTTGTCGGCCAAACCCAAGGTGTCAAAGTAATTTTCGGTGGTGATTTTCTTGTTTCTAAACAAGCGCGGCACGCTTTCATGATTGACTCTATTTGTTTATCAATCGCCAACCACCACACAAAAGATCGCGCGAGCGCTTTCATTCTCGTAACATCAAAGTGGCTGTGATGTAACTCTTTAAGTACTATTTCTCTGAATTTCTTCGGAATCACTACTCGGTGTCCCCATAAAACTCAATCTTGATCAATTGTTAATGATTCACGCTTATTCCAAAAAGTTTTCAGGCTGTCGTCACTCGGTGACTTTTCTACCCAACCATTCATACAATATCGTATTACTTTACTCAAAGTTTCGTCTTCTCGCGTACATTTTCTTACCGCCTTCCAATCGAGGGTCGCGAAATCGTAGTCTTTTACGCAATTTACACGTGTATACATCGTGTTCTGTAGAATTGGAAATTCTTTAGCATCATCTTGAGTTGCCGGCAACGTAATCTACTTAACCAGTCCGCATAATTTTTTTTTCCTTGAATGTGTTTAATTTCGTACTCAAACGGCGCTAGAAATAATGCCCATCGTTGCAATCGTGCTGCTGCGATTTCTGTGATCGCTTTATTCGGATCGAATATTCGCGCTAAAGCTGCTGATTGTGAGTCTGTTTGTAATATGAATTTATGTCAATAGGTACTCGAAGTATTTGCGCATCCCGAAGATAATCGCCAAACCTTCTTTATCCAGATGGGTATAATTTCGTTCGGTATTCGTTAAAGAACGACTCGCAAAACATATCGGTCGATCGCTACCTTCCTCGTTTCTATACGCCAACACGGCGCTTATTCCGTACGGGGACGCATCGCAAGTGAGAACTGTCTGCTTTTGGGGGTCGAAGTGTACTAGAGTTTTTGCGGACACCAGTTCCCGCTTAATTTTTTCAAATGTTTTGTCACAAACCTCAGTCCACTCGAATCTGTCTTTCTCGAGACATGCGTACAGAGGCCGCAATTTCTGCGCCATGTTCTCAATAAACCGACTGTAATAATTAATTGACCCTAAAAATCTTCTCAGTTCCAACATGTCCTTCGGCTTTGGTGCCTCTTTTACGCTTTTTATTTTTGCTTCTAACGGTCGAATCCCTTCTTCATTTATCCAAAACCCCAAATACACACTTCATTTTTGAAGAATTTACATTTTTTCGAATTTTAAACGTAATCCTGCCTTTAAGCGCCATAACACTTCTCGCACTCTATCTGTGTGTATTGCTAATGTTGCGGCGGTAATAAGAATATCGTCGATAAAAACGATTGTGCCCGGTACGCCTAATAATAGAGACGTCATGACCCTTTGAAATGATCCCGGTCCCGTGGCTACCCCGTATGGCAATCTGTGATATTTAAACAATCCGATGTGTGTACTGATAACGACTAGTTTCTGAGATTCTTGTGTTAGCGGTAGCTGTTGGTAGGCTTCTGATAGGTCCAACTTTGTGAATATTTTTCCACCTCGTAATGTCTCTAAAACTTCTTCGACTCGATAAGGGATAACGATCGATCTCAAAATATTTATTTAGAGTCACTTTATAATCTCCGTATAAGCGTAATGTACCGTTATTTTTCAAAACTGATACAATTGGCGTACCCCAATCAGAAAACTCTACTGGTGATATAATCGCAAGCTGTTGTAATCTAATTCGCTCTCTATTTTATCCCGCAATGCCCAGGGCATTTTCCTTGGCTGCAGGAATTTCGGCGTGGCCCCCTCGATCAAGGTTAATTTCAATTCGCCTTTATTGAAATTGGTCTGATACCGGCTGCGAACACACCAGGAAATTCTTTCTGGAATTGACGCATTATTAGCTTTCTTTCCGTCGCGTCTTCCTCACTCGATTTGGCCATGGTGCTGTTTATCTGTTCTCGTGGATTGTTTGGAAACGCTAACGGCCACATACCAAATGCCTGCAACCAAGTTCTGCCCATTATCGGCCAGCTACCTTCGCTAACTTCATATAATAGTTCCTTACTTTTAATATCGTTTTTCTCTACTTCGACTTGAATGTATCCTAAGGTCGGTAGCTTCTGTTTATCGTATGTGCGCAATGAAATTTTCGATGTCTGTATTGGTATTTCCGTAAACAATTTTTAGATATGGCCGATACTCCCGCACCCGAATCTATCTCCATCTTCAATGGTATGCTATTGACTTTAACCGTTTCAAAGTGTGGACTGACTTTTTTTTTAACTCGCAATCTATATTACCGCTCTCTCGAACTGGCCAAAAATCGCTTGCGAACCTCTCTTCTTTCTCGGAAAATTCTTCGCGTACGGGCTCTTCTGTCTCGCCTGCATCTCCCGACATAGTTTTGATTTTGGGTTTGGCCACCTCGTCCGCCGCGTCTACACATTTTGAAGATGTGGCCCTGATTGCCGCATTCGCTGCAATATTTATTTTTCAGCGAGCAATTTGCCTTTATGGTTATTGCCCCCACTGCAATAACAGGTCCTTTCGTTCCTCGCTGTCCGCCCGGCGGCGTGACCTTGTTGATTCTGAGGTCGTTGCATTCCTCTGCCTCCGTTCCGTGGAGCCAACCATCCTCTTCGCGGTGCTTGGCCGTAGAAATTTCCCTTTCCGCGATTGGTCGCTATTCTATATCATCCTGTTTGTATCGCGTGCACGTCTGAGTCTTGTGCGATGGTGGTATTAGTATCCGGGCTCGACCCCGTGTTTACAATGTTTGGAGTTCCTAAACCAGCTTTGGGGTCTGCGAGCTCGACCGTTTTTGCCAACTGTACTAAGTTTTCGAGAGATTCGTCGGCCGATGTCTTTAATAATTCGTACCTGACACGTTGATTATATACACCCGTTATCAATTGATCCTTTAGCTGGCTATTTACTTCATTGGTCTTGAATTGGCATTTCAATGCTAGGGATCTCAGCGCTGTCATAAAATCTCGTACTAACTCGCTACTACCTTGTTTTCGGGCTCGGAACGTGAACCGCTGTAACTGTTGATTCGGCTTCGGTTGGTAATGACTCTCAAGTTTTTCTTTCAATACCTCGTACGTCAAGGACAACAGTGTTTCGGTTTCGCAGATTGCCGGAATTTCGGCGAACACTTCTTGAGACACTTGCGTTAACAGTAATGCTGTTTTCTTGTCCGCGACAATATTGTTCAATGTAATAAACGCTTCTAACTGCTGTACAAATGCACTCCAGTTTCCCCCTTTACGAAAAGGATCTATATGGCCAAACCACGATGGCCAAGCCGCCATGGCGGGTTCCTCACGTTCTTCTATAATTTCGAGTTTATTTAATAATTCAAGAAACGGACCTTGTTCTTTTACGAAACGCGAAAGTTTCTTTCGGATCACGTCTATTGATAAATTCACTTCGTCAATCATCTTCCACCGTTCGCAAATCTCCACCAACTTAACTTTGGTTAACGAGTAAATCCACGCGATCTTCCCACTGTGCACCGCGGTTTCGATAGTCTCCCAGTCCATGCGATCGTTTTCACAGCGCCTCAGCACGTTTTAATTTACCGTTTAATTTATACGGCGAGAATATCCCATCCTCGTCATCACTATGATGTTTAGGAAGGACACAATTATGATTTATTAATGCGCCTTTATTTCAGTGTAGCGATACAAACTCCGAGCCGTACACCCGTGCTGTTCGGTGACGACTGACTGATCGTCACTCGGTCCTCGCACACACTCATACTCATACCCGCACAACGCTCACACACACATACCGCCTCACGCTGCTCGTTACGGATACTACAGCGTTCAAACTTTAGCCTCTCTGAAGTTATCTCAAATCCATGTAGCTGATAAACTAGACATTAAAGTGCACGATCGCATCAAGACGTCCGCGCTGGGACGCCCACAACCTTACTTTTCATTTTCTCCGTTTGTAGAAAACGAGAGCCTTTGTATTTTGAGTTCAGTTAAATATTACTTATACGTGACCCAAGGCTTACGAACGCTTACAGGCTTACATGCCTTTTTTATCTCGTATAAAGAATCACATAAAGCAGTATCCAGTTAAACAATAAGTCGCTGGCTCAAATCAATTTTAGATGATTGTGGTGTCAAAACTAATATCTTTCCAGCACATAGCACTCGCCGTGCGTCGACTTTGCTCGCAGCCCGAAAAGGGGGGTATCCTTAGATTTAATAAAGCGCGCAGCTGGCTGGTCAGGTCAATCTCGCGTTTTCGCCCAATTTTACAACTGTCTTGTTGTAAACCCGGAGGACTACTCCAATGCGATATTTAATATGTAAGAAAAACATTATAAAGAAAAGTTTTTAAGATTTATATTAGCTACTTATGTATACTTCTGATTATCCTGTTAAGGATTTGCGTGGGCGGATGGTCGGCCCGTGACGATACACAGGCGTATCGTCACAAAGGACCTTTGCAGCTTTATTACTGTAAGTTGTTATCGTGCTTGAGCGCGCAAAAATATGCCACTAGAATTGGTAAATTTTAATCGCTTATAATTTGAAAAATATTATAGCCTCAACATTTTTGTATTAGGATTTTCGAATTGGATAGGGGAAAGTAGTCTAAATCGGCCCCTTGTTTAAATCGGCCACTCCCCATTTCATAAAAACCACAGCACTTATCATCATGCCATGTAGTTAGGGGCACTATTGATAGCTGATTATTTGTCATTAGTTTGACGTTTATCAGTTAACATTCTGCTTCTGTGTAAACTAGAATATATTTTGAGCAATTCTCATTTCTATTTATCGCATTGAGGAAAATTTTATTTTTTCTTGGAAAAAATTTTTTTCATTGAGAACATTTGGAGAATTTTATAGACACTTATAAAGTGCTTTTATTTAAAAAAAAAAGTTTCCTGAAAGCTCTTGTTGTGTTCACGAAATTCACGTAAGTATGAGAAATGGGAGGGTGGTCTAAATCGGCCATAATTAATGGTTGCAAATCGGCCATCCCTTTTTTATTTTATTTTTAATTTCAAAACATTAAGAATGTTTTCAGAGTGTTTTTTTTTCTTATTGATGAAATAATTTATTTTTTATTTTTTATTATAACTATATACAAACAAACGTACTTATTATACGAAAATGTTCCTGAAAGCTACTATAAGACGGAAAATTCTGAATAATTTTGATTTTCACTTATTTCTATCAGTTTTGTAAATCATTTTCAGTTTTGTCCGGTAGAAACATAAGGTTTATTTTTGTTAAGAGTTTCTTCAAAATTTAATATGTATGTAACTATTAAGTTTCAATAAAATTTAGATTTAGTATAAAAAACTGCCTAGTTTTTCTTTATTTCTTGAAAACATACGAATAATGTTGAAAAAATTAAAAATTTAATTGAAAAAAGTGATACAAATGAGAGTGGCCGATTTGGACCATAAGGATGACCGATTTAGAACAGGGTGCCGATTTGGAACCATAAAATGCACTTTCAGTTTTTTGGCCATAACTAAATATGAATATGAGAGGATCCATGGTGTCTTCGGCAAAAAGTTGCATAAATGTTTAGACTTTCAAAGGGTATTTTGTTTTTAGCAATAATTATTCATTAAGANAAATCGGCCATCCCTTTTTTATTTTATTTTTAATTTCAAAACATTAAGAATGTTTTCAGAGTGTTTTTTTTTCTTATTGATGAAATAATTTATTTTTTATTTTTTATTATAACTATATACAAACAAACGTACTTATTATACGAAAATGTTCCTGAAAGCTACTATAAGACGGAAAATTCTGAATAATTTTGATTTTCACTTATTTCTATCAGTTTTGTAAATCATTTTCAGTTTTGTCCGGTAGAAACATAAGGTTTATTTTTGTTAAGAGTTTCTTCAAAATTTAATATGTATGTAACTATTAAGTTTCAATAAAATTTAGATTTAGTATAAAAAACTGCCTAGTTTTTCTTTATTTCTTGAAAACATACGAATAATGTTGAAAAAATTAAAAATTTAATTGAAAAAAGTGATACAAATGAGAGTGGCCGATTTGGACCATAAGGATGACCGATTTAGAACAGGGTGCCGATTTGGAACCATAAAATGCACTTTCAGTTTTTTGGCCATAACTAAATATGAATATGAGAGGATCCATGGTGTCTTCGGCAAAAAGTTGCATAAATGTTTAGACTTTCAAAGGGTATTTTGTTTTTAGCAATAATTATTCATTAAGAGAAATTATGATAAGAGAAAAAATGAAATGGGGGCCGATTTAGACCACTTTCCCCTACTATGTATATTTAAAAAGAAACTACGATGTTAAACATGTCAACTTCTTTAACTCTTTGAGCCACGAATTATTCTTCTTTATCTATTTTTATGAAACTTTGCATACGGGGGGTTTTTGGGTCGCTGATTACGAATCCGTAATTTTCAAATTTCAAAATGGCGAATCCAACATGGCGGACATAAAATTCAAAATTCAACCAATTTTTGTGAAACTTTGCAACCGGGGATTTTTTGGGTCGCTGATAACGAATCTGTTCTCGGATTTTCAAAATTCAAAATGGCGGATCCAACATGGAGGACTTAAAATCCAAAATTCAACCAATTTCCGTGAAACTGGTTGATTTTACATCTATCATGTTAGATCCGCCATTTTGAATTTTGAAAATCGAGAACGGATTCGTAATCAGCGTCCTAAAAAGCCCCCGGATGCAAAGTTTCACGGATATTGGTGCTCTTGGTTAAGAGAAAATGAATTTTTTCCAAAAATAGAGCAAATTTTAGACATTTGTTTATTTATAGCGAGTAAATAAATAGAATAGAGTCGCCAATACTGGCATAGACCTCCTAAAGCGGTACCCCCTTATTTCTCGGAAACTAAACATTGCACTGTATAAATACCGTTTAAAACATAATCTGCTTAGGTAATCAAAAATATAAAAACCCATAATTTATACATTCATGGCTTTTTTCTATATAAAATCTGATAAAAACGAATTCTTCAAAAGTGAAAATAAAATTTGCACGATTTTCTCCTTCAAATTGGATAGTTTAAACAATAAGAAATGTATTATTGATAATATTACATCATTTTATATATTTGTAGCTTCCTAAAACTGTTTTATTTATATACGTATCTGTTACATTTGCCTCGTAATGCAGTTTTAAACATAAAATTGCTCCTAGTGTTAAGCGGTCTACATTTCTACGTGAGAACAGATCATATGTTTAAAATTGCTTTTGTTCTCAAAATGTTCTGTTCTAACCTTCTAATTTTATAAAATTAGTTGTTTTATATATAAAAATCTATTTTACTACTTAGTTAAACAATTTATTTATTTTTTGCTCTTTCATATTCTTTTTTCTTATAATAAAACATAAATCGCTGTACAACGATACATTTCTTAGTGAGAATAAAAGGTATAGTAACATAGATCTGATAATATCACCAAAATTGTATAACCCCAAGTTTTACCTCACTTATTGTAACCTTAAATACGTGTTCCAGTTTTGGAGCCCAATTTCTCAGTCACTCTTTTTGACATGTGTTGCGAAAATATAAATTATTTACAAAACACGAAATAGTATTATAATGACTACTATACCATTTGATAGAAGACACTTTCTGGTTTATATTTCTGCCATAAAACTTTTATTTTTAGCTTTTGTTTAAGAAATATTGTTAAAAAAGAAACTGGTGTGCCGGTATTGGTGACTTTACTCTATAAATTGGGGTTATACTATTTTTTTATATATATATACTATTTTTTATATGTATCTTAAGGTATGCAGAACTATAAAAAAATCAAAAAACCCGACTTTAAAAAATAAAAAGCCTCAATTTCAATCAATTTTTTTTAAATTAAAGGTTTTTTAATTTCCTAACGATCTCTCGTGGTCAATTTCCGCTGTAACCATTTTTTGTGGGCTTATGTTTTTTTAACAATTTTTTTGTTTTTTATTAGTTTAAAAAACTGGAAGGTAATGGTACAATTCTGACTTCATTCGTTTTCAGCGGCCCAAAATACGTAGGAATAGTTTAGTCAGATCCCAGGCGCAATCTACTTTTTTTTGTAGGCTTATGTAATTAAAAACTAGAGAAGAAAAGGTGGGTCATTGAGTGCTGCTACACGGCACCGTTAATCGGGTTTTATAACATCGGTAGTTATCAAGCAGACCAATCATAGCTCGTCCATTCTTCTGAAAAAAATGTTACGATTGGTCTGTCTGACAACTACCGATATTATAAAACCCGATTAACGGTGCCGTGTAAACGTAGTCACTGAGTGATCCACCATGACGCAAAGGGTTAATGTTATGGATCTTGTATATACAAACTATATTAAATATCTATTTTATTGTTTCTAATTCATGAAATTACATTGGCAATTCTTGTTTTAAAGTTTATCGTTTTAATTACCTGAATGTACAATAATCAAACTTAAAATTTGCAAGAATATCACAATTGCAAAATATTGTTCAACGCTCATATTTCTTTTAATCCAAAGAATAATTCATAAATGATATTATGTATTTAAATATTCAAAATTTAAATTTTCAAAAAGTTTTGTTTGTATTCAAAGTTTTCGATTCGATATTCTTCTCAACTGTTATGTCCTATGCTATTTCTCTCTATTATTTCTTTATTAGCAATGCATAATTATAATTTCTTCCAAAGTTTAAAACTGCAACATAAAAGATACTATTTAAATGAAAAAGGAATTTATTATTATTTAATTTTAATTTTAGTTAATTTAATTTAAACATTATATAAAATAAAATTCATATAATATTAAAAAATTATAACGGCCTTCCTGCTATAATAAGACCTATATCTTTTTTATGTTAGTACTTTAATTTTTTTAATTATAATCATGTAACTACCGAGGAAAAAATTTTCATATACAAGGTGAGAACGTCCCAGATGCGCGTAGTGTAAAACACACCATCAATCGGATTGCTTAGTTAGGTAGGGTTAATTTATATAATTTGATTGGTGGTGTCCGTTTTACACTGTGTGCTGTGGGTCGATTATGTATCTTTTAAAAGAATAAGAATGTGAAAAGTGAGCAAATTTGATAGATGTTAACCCATGAAATGACAAATATCCTAGTAAATCTATTCACTTTTCACATTTTCATTCTTTGAAAAGATACATAATTGACCCTCTAAACCTCATCCATAACCCAGATAGCCAAATCTGTTCGAACAAATAATGCCACATATTTGTTACAAATTTTGGTTTTAAATATGGTACAAATTTGCATCAGAGTTTGTTTTATCAAATGTTGTCAACAAACTGCTAGCAAATACGTAGCAAAACATGCGTATACAATTGACGCCAAATTGACGCCAAATACCGAGTAAAGCTTAGTAACTTAAGCGTACGAGGCGCTGCCGCTAGGCGGCGAATCTTTCTCGCATGTGAAAATCATCCACGGTCCCTATAAGAAGGGGACCTCCAGCATAGCTCTTACAAAGACTTTTCTGCAACTCAGCTGTGCTGTTAGCCGTAACCACTAATTATAACTTTTTTTATAGCAAACCGGCTCCTGAGGCTGATATTATATGTGTCNTACGACAAATTTTTACAGTATATTGATTGGCTATAAAACAGTCTCGAATCTCTAGAAAATTTCTATACTACAACCAATCAACACGATTGAAAAATTTGTCGTACGACAAATGTAATATCAGCCTAAGCCTTCCTATCTAACAGCCTATACATTATATTATAATAATATTTCTGCGATATTACTATTATATTATTTGCTA
>JAJVSH010000143.1:129349-148890 GCA_021460005.1 Tetramorium alpestre | reverse complement strand
TTTTGCCGTCAATCTGCTGTCAGATTCTATGAACAGTATCTGCTCGATTTTTGGTACCAATTTGATAACTTAATCGGTAATAACAACTTTTGTACCAAATTTGTAGAGGTTTTGTTGACAGCAATTGATATCAGACACTTGGTATTATCTGCTTTCGGCAGACTTGGCTATCTGGGAACTTTTGTACCAAATTTGTAGAGGTTTTGTTGACAGCAATTGATATCAGACACTTGGTATTATCTGCTTTCGGCAGACTTGGCTATCTGGGTACGTTGAAGCTGGCAGACAAGCACAACTGCTCAGAGCTATTAGAGCCGATGGGTCAGTTCTGTTTGTTCGTAGACAGCGTCGACGACGATAAAGTGAGAGGCAAGGGGAACTTACTATAATCAAGTCACCCCGAAGTGAGAGGCGAGGGAAACTCACTACAATCAAGTCACCCCGAAGTGAGAGGCAAGGGGTACTCACTATAACCAAGTCACCCCGAAGGGAACAGAAATCTACCACGTCCACGTTGTTGTTCCTGGGTAGCGCTAAGAGTAGATTAAACAGATTTTTGACCTTGAAAACGAATTTTTCAGGATCATTTTTGGGGAGTGATTTTCGCTAATCATAATCAGGATATTCAGAACATGATTTTAAGAACTTTATAAGCATCAAATTTATTTTCTGACGTCATAAAAATCGATTTTTTGGAAATTTCAGNTAAAAAAANTTGAAACGAAGATTTCTCTATGAAATATTGATTTCCGGCATATGGTCCCTTTGAGACTTTTGTTCAACTCGACGAGTAGAATCGACTAAGCCAATAAAAAAAATTTGACATTGAAAATGACCTTGAAGATTAATTTTGCGACACCATATTTATGATGCAATGTTGGTGATCTCGACGAGTAAAATCGACTGGCAAACGCTTGATCAATAATTTTTCCCCACCTTGTACACAAGCGTACTACGGACACAGATCGCATCGGTTTTGTTGACCAGTTTTGCGCGTATTTAGTGTCAATTTGGTTACAATTTGCTGACAAATTGTTTACTGGGAATATGTATATAGGCGAGAAAACATGAGGTTCTTTTTCGGTGTAGCCAGTGTAGATGTGCATTATTTCTAGGTCTCTCATTGGAGAGGCTCAAATTCAAAGACCAATAGGAAACTTTAAGATGAGGACTCATCTACACTAGCTCCACAAAAAAAGAAAAAGAATCTCATTATGCACTGCTGTATACATATACACGCCTTTATACATGAAATTGAATCAGCGCCATTAGGGCACATTCGAAAATCATGCAATTTTCTAGCTATTCATGCATCATAATTGTTGGTTATTCGAGAAAAACGACAATCAATCAACCAATCAACGAACTGTCATTACTAGAGAGCCTCAGAGGAAGAGAGTGGCGAACTGGGTCACGTGACCGCGTCTCTTTTGATTCGTTCGGGTAATGAAGAGTCTTGGCCAATCAGAATATCGGTTTAGACGGCTACTTCCAGTAAATCATACATAAGTAAATTCTCGTTATTTAGCAGCCGCAAAACCTGATTCAGCTGAAGGCACGTTATATACACCCGAAAAAATTAAAAGTTCGTATGTATTTTGAAGGCTGCCAATCAGTTCTCCCGCAGCATCAATCCATTTTTGTTTCAATTGTGGATCTTGACCTAATGTGGTTAAACAGTATCCGTCTTTATTGGAATTTATGCACAGCATCCGCTAGGCATTTTATATGCAAATAACAAAAATATGTAAATAATATATATATCTCAGTTTTCGAGATATTTTACTGTCCAAGTTAAAATGGGATACTCTGTATATATGCAACGGTGATGCGGTTTATGCGTTTCATGCGCAACTCGGAACGCACCCAATATTTTATGCTCTAGCAAAATAGTTTATTTATAATTTAAAAATTGATTTGTAAAAAGACAATGTAATATAATATATTTCGTTTATTCGTCGTTTCATGTGTTCCGAATTACGCATGAAATGCATAGGTAAGGTTTAAACGCATCAGACGCATTAGCTGCCTCAAGTCGAAAGAGAAGCAGTCAATGACCTGATAGTTTACATCGTGCATTTGATATCCGTATCAGGTACTATATTTGTACCAAATTCGTACTAAATATTTAGTACACACGAAGTAAACACTGCCGAATCAATTTGGTACGAGCGTATTAAATAGGAGTATCGTACTAAACTGATACGCGTACCAAATGATACAAATGACGATGTAAACGCATGAAACTCAGTTTAGAGGGAATTTAGTATTGAGTATAACCTCAATGCTAAAAACCGGTTGACTTGTAGCTCTGTAATTACACAAAAATATCTTGTAAAAAAGGATTGAATTGGGGAGAGGAAGAAACTCGAACATTTTTAGTTATGTACTGACAGACAAATAATTTTATTAATGGACGGAAGAAAACATAAACATGTAGATATTTTCAACTTATTAGTAGAAGATATGGAAAAAAAAGATTTTTCTGAAACGGCCCAACAGATGAAATTGAAGTTAAAAAATTTAAAACTAGCTTATTATAAATGTAAACGTGAAAATAATGTTAGTGGTGCAGCAAAAAAAAACCTGTCCATTTTATGAACAATTAGACATTTTGTATAGTACTCCTATGAGGAATACTATACGCCAAATGTGAGAGTTCTTAACGATTCTTCAGGAATCGACACTGCTAATGTTCAAAATGAATCATGTAAATATCATAATTAATTTATATATAAATAAAATTAGCTAATTTATTTTAAATGCTTTAAATTCTTGAATTTTTGATCTTTAAATTTGTACTCAAAGCCTAGAAAACAGTCTGGGATCCTGAGTGTGTGATACAAAGTACATCTTTTTCTGTTTCAAAATCTGTAATAAAAACTAATAAATAAAAGAAAGTAAAACATAAAACTTAGTTAACGTAGTATAACATCCACTCAGAATCCTAGACCTGAAACGTTCGATAGTGTACATAATCATTATTAAAATAAAGAAATAAGTAATTGAATATGATTTCAGCATGTGAATATACAGAGGATCGTTCAACTATAAATGATAATGGAATCCCAGAAGAAAGCGAGTCTAGTTCAACTGTCAGCAGTGAACCTCCTAGAAAAAAGAAACGTGGATTGTTTTCAGGTATAGCGCTATTAAATAATATCAGATGTTTCTGGTCAATTAGCTACAATTATAATGTAATACCAACTTTAAATGTATAATGTACATACATATATATTTGATAAAATTCTACATCATATAATATATGTAGATTATTGTACATCAATTTTATGTGATATTGATATTAGCAGATAAATATAAGTATTAATATAGTTATAACAACATTACAGGTAGAAAAAGCTACGAAACTATTCTAGACAACTATACAGAGCATCTGATGCAATCACAACAACAACTTTTATCAGATATTATTATTATAAAACAAAATGACATGCAGAAAGAGATGATAAAAGTTGAAATGGAAAACCAAAGATTATGGAAGAAGGAAATAATAGAGAAAGAGTATGCATTTCAAAGAGAACAGATACAATATTTTGTGCAAGCATTGCAAGCAGTAAATTCTCAAGCTTCTCCATCAAATTGTGGAATGCCACAAAATTTTATTATGCCTCAAAATTATGGAATATCAACAAACTATAAGCTACCACAAAATGTCAAAATTATTCCAGTATGTTTACAATAAAATTAGTCCTGTGTTAATCCTTTTAGGACGGGAAAGCCATTATTTTTTCTCAACTTTCAACGCTATATCTTTTAATGTAATTGGCTTGGAAAAAATTCCGCAAATAACATTTCCGAAAGTTTGAAGCCTCCTCTTTCAGATGCCATCTTTAGAATTGACCTATGAAGCAATATAAAAAAGTTATAGCCCATTTTTCCAAAAAAGCGCCGGATTTTTCGCGATTTTTTTTTGAAAATCTTAAATTTTGAATTCGAAAACGTCTTGCTAGAATATCATAACCATGATAAAAGGTGTCATAGATATTTGCTCTAACCATAGACTTATATAATAGACTGCGCGTTCTTATGGACCAGCGTGCGCCGGGACCAAAGGACAGAGATAGTCTGTAAGTAGTGCGCTTTCTCTCGCACACCGCAAAGAGTGGGGAGGAGTACGGAGGGGATCGCTATGGAGACGCCATAGACTTATATAATAGAGACTGCGTTCCGTGAGAGAGCTTGGAACCAACACTAGAAAGAGAGAGCAATAGCGTAAGTAGTTATGTCTCTTTCTAATACGGAGGAGGTGGGGACACGAAGAGGAGAAGTTGCTATGCGTCTCTATAGCGATCCCCTCCGTACTCCTCCCCCACTCTTTGCGGTGTGCGAGTGAGAGCGCACTACTTACAGACTATCTCTATCCTTTGGTCTTGGCAGAAGCTGGCCCATAAGAACGCGCAGTCTATTATATAAGTCTATGGGAGACGCATAGCAACTTCTCCTCTTCGTATCCCCACCACCTCCGTATTAGAAAGAGACATAACTACTTACGCTAGAGTTCCTCTAGTAAGAGTTAGGACACCGAAGGCCAGCTNTTGATTGGTTCCGCCATTTGTAGGTAATCGTAAGAGAGAAAAGGAAAGAAAATAAAGAAGGAAAGAGAAGGAAATAGAGAGAGTTACGAGTGCTTAAAAGTGTAATAGAGTGCAATAAAAGAGTGCATAATTCTTTTGTAGATTACCTATTAATGGCGGACGGTGTCCTAACTCTTACTAGAGGAACTCTAACTTACGCTATTGCTCTCTCTTTCTAGTGTTGGCCCCAAGCTCTCTCACGGAACGCGCAGTCTATTATATAAGTCTATGGCTCTAACAAACCCCGTTGGGCTTTCGAAAATTCAATATGGCGACTTCAAGATGGCGGTTTAAATTAAAAAAACCGATATTTTTCCGATTTTTTTCATTCTAATTTCATTAAATCTTCCTCAAACTCACTTTAAATACATGAATTCTATATCGAACATGCGTTCAGAAATCATAAAAATATACGGTCTATACGAAAGAAGGTCTTATTCCTCAGAAAACGCGAAAAGTGCCTGTTTTCTCAATGATAAAGCTGCGAATTTAATAGTAAATGTATAATGTCAGTATTCTCTTGTGTCTAAATGTACATATTTTTTTACATTTTTGAAGATTTTTTTAACTTTTTTTGTATTTTGAAAATTTTTTGTTTTTTTTTGCTTTTTTGGATTTTTCTACTTATTTAATGTCACTCTAAAAACATATATCTAATCAATANGCAAATCAGTACCATGGAATTTCGTAGAACATGTTTTACAAAAATGTTGATTGCAATTTTTGCAGNGATGTAAAAACTCACACAATACGTAAAATAGAAAAGAGGAAACATTGCTGTATGGAGAAAAGTGATAAGCGAACATTCTGGCTTTGCAAAAATTACAATCAACATTTTTGTAAACATGTTCCACGAAATTTCATGGTACTAATTTGCTTATTGATTAGATATCTGTTTTTAGAGTAATATAAAATAAGTGGAAAGATCCAAAAAAGCAAAAAAAAAGAATAATAAAAAATTTTTTAAATACAAAAAAAGTTAAAAAATCTTTAAAAATATACAAAATATGTACATTTAGACACAAGAGAATACTGACATTATACATTTACTATTGAATTCGCAGCTTTGTCATTGAAAAAACATGCACTTTTCGCATTTTCTGAGGAATAAAACCTTTTTTCGTATAAACCATATATTTTTATGATTTCTACGCATGTTGGATATAGAATTTATGTATTTAAAGTGAGTTTGAGGAAGATTTAATGAAATTAGAATGAAAAAATTGGAAAAATATCGGTTTTTTTTTATTTAAGCCGCCATCTTGAAGTCGCCATATTGAATTTTCGAAAACGCCCAACGGGGTTTGTTAGAGCAGATATCCATGACACCTTTTATCACGTGGTTACGATATTCTAGCAAGACGTTTTCGAATTCAAAATTTGAGATTTTCAAAAAAAAATCGCGCAAAATCCGGCGCTTTTTTGGAAAAATGGGCTATAACTTTTTTATATCACTTCATAAGTCAATTCTAATGACGGCATCTGAAAGAGGAGGCTTCAAACTTTCGGAAATGTTATTTGCGGAATTTTTTCCAGGCCAATTACATTAAAAGATATAACGTTGAAAGTTGAGAAAAAATAATGGCTTTCCCGTCCTAAAAGAGTTAAGCGAGATTTGCGTAAGCAGCATCGGCAAACTTGACAAATTTAATCGTAAAGATTGAGGAACGAATTGGTTAATTCCGTTAAATCTGACAAAATTGACCGTTTCTCTTCTAAACCATTACAGTTGAATTCGTTAAGTTTACGGATACAGCTTATATAAATCACGTTTTATAGTAATATATATTAATACTTACATAATATAACATCTCGTTTAATAGATAAAAGAAGGAAATATCATTGGGTCAAGCCAAATAAATAAATCAATGGCGTCAATATCCACATCTACTAATAGACCAATGGTATCAACATTCACATCTTGTACCATTACTGAGAAGAACAACAACGACAATTCAAAGGCATGAAAATTTTTTGAAACATACTGAGCAATACAAAAATACAAGTATATATAAGTAGATATATTGTATAAACAAGAAAGTGTTATAAGTAAATATATGAACAAAAAAGTGTTATAAAACATGTTAAGTTTAAAATTTTAATGTACTGAAACCAAAAAATATACATATAAGTATATATAATTATAAATAGGCAAAAAATAACTATAAGTAAGAATATAAGTATATATATATTATAAGATGAACCAAAGTATTATAAAATATATTTAGTTAAAAATTTAATAACTAATGTACTGAAATCAAAGTATTATAAATATTAAGTTTAGTAGAAGACATTTAGATACAATAAGATAAAATGTTATTAAAATATAAACCTGTTCAAATACATATAACAAATATTAAATAATATAAAAAATGTTACATAAATAAATAAAAGTATTTATTAATATTTACATTTATTATATATACATATACACATATTTATTAACACACATTAACTTAAGTAGAACTTCAAGAGACAAAGTAATTCCGTTTTATAATATATCAAAGAAACTTGTTTATCTTAATAGTGTTTTTCGAAGAGGGAAATTTGCAGCTAAGTAATCTTTTAGACATTCTCGTATAATAGTAGAATGTATATTGTCTCGTTCACAATTTATTCGTTGTCTTGGTTGTACAAATACTTCATCTAATTCAATAATCGGTTGCAACCACTCTTCAAGAAATCTGTCTTTATTGTCTTCACAAAAATTATGCAGCACTCAACATGCAACTATAAGTTGAGGTACAAATTTATAGTTACAATCCACTTTTTTCTGTAACATTCTCCATCTAGCTTTCAGTCTTCCAAATGCCATTTCCACTGAAACCCTTGCGGAATTGAGGTAGACATTAAATGATTCTTCTTCAGGTGAAACTGAACCAGAATAACTCTTAATTAACCATGGCAGAAGTGGATAGGCTGGATCTCCAACTATCATGAAAGGTATTCCTTGTCCGTTTACATGTTTTTCCATCTATAACAAAATGAAAGTTAAAAAAAATTAATCAGTTCATATATCAACATATATTTATATGTATACAAACATAAAATTAATAACAAATATGACAAATAGTTTACAGTTATTTAAATTGAATTATATACTATTATCTATAATTTATCAATTCAAAAATGTACAAATAAAAAAAATTTATATCGATATGAGTAGACTTGTCAAAATAGGCACTAAGTGCAATAATCAGTCAAAAATTCATTTCAAAGTCGATTCTATTGGCAAGAATCAAATACATAATTCATAAATAACAAAAATAAAAACCTGTGGTATTATTTCTTGTGAGTGTTTGTATATTGTACTATCTTTGAAAACTGCAGCATCATGAACACTACCAGGGTGCTTGGCAAAGACATTACGAAACCTGTAAATAATATTATAAATGTAAATAGACAGTTATTTGTATATATTATATATTTTCAGAATAGACATTTTTTTATTAATATGTATATTTGTATCATATCTTTCAATTACCTTCCATTATGATCAACTATTGCTTGAACATTGTAAGATGCCCATCCTTTTCTATTGACAAAATCTCTATAACCTTCTTCTGGTACTGTAATAGGTATATATGTTCCATCGATGCAACCAAGTATTTGAGGGATATGAGATATGTTTTCAAATTGCATTGCAATATATTTAGCTTCATCTTGGTTTGGCATATTAATATAAGCGGGAGCTAAAACTTCATTAATTGCTTTCACAACTCTGTAAAAGTATTTTTTCACTGTTGACTTATGTACTCCGAATACATTTCCAACTACTCTGTATTCAGAACAACTAGCAACTTTATACAAAGCTATAGCAAGTTGTTTTTTTACAGATATAGGCTCCCTAGCTTTCAAAAGTTGCATTTTTGTTTTTATTTTGGTTTTAATGCATCTTCAAGTAAATCACACAATTTAAAAAAATTCATTTTTGACATTCGAAAACTTTCGAGCCATTCCGAATCAGTATAATGATTTAATATAATAGAGTTCCAAAATTCATAACTTCTTTTTTTCATCCATATTCTTCTGTATTGTATGCCTGTTGTAATTAGTTGAGGAAGTATCGGATTGTTTATTATTATTTTCCACATAAAAATTAAATTAAATTTTTGTTCCAAACATAATCTTAATAGACGTTGTAATAAGGCTCGCCATTTTGCTCTTATTATTAGCATCATGCATCTTCTTCGAGTATATTGTACATTTTGAAACATAAAAAACCTGGCCATACACTTTGACACACTATTATTATTCATATTTTCTCGTTTTTATTCAACTAAATACTACATCACTTACGAAATAAACTTAATTTGCAATTCTCATACCACCAGTAGGATGCAATCAACATGAATTAAATTCATATTATTTTTTTCCCTTAGTACATGCTTAGTACATTCGATGTAAATGCGCCCTAAAGCTTTAATGCGCACCAAATTTAATACGCGTACCAACGTGTCGACGATGTAAACTAGGTCAATGCGCTGGGAAGAGAGATAAGAATTTAGTACAGTTAATACAATCTAGAGAATTCTCAGCGCTTCCAAAGCGTTACTAATGCGCGCATTAGTTATATCGGAATGATTTTCTATGCAATCTGTGCGTCTCATGCGTAACTCGGAACCATAGACTTATATAATAGACTGCGCGTTCCGTGAGAGAGCTTGGGGCCAACACTAGAAAGAGAGAGCAATAGCGTAAGTAGTTATGTCTCTTTCTAATACGGAGGTGGTGGGGACACGAAGAGGAGAAGTTGCTATGCGTCTCCCATAGACTTATATAATAGACTGCGCGTTCTTATGGGCCAGCTTCTGCCAAGACCAAAGGATAGAGATAGTCTGTAAGTAGTGCGCTCTCACTCGCACACCGCAAAGAGTGGGGAGGAGTACGGAGGGGATCGCTATAGAGACGCATAGCAACTTCTCCTCTTCGTGTCCCCACCTCCTCCGTATTAGAAAGAGACATAACTACTTACGCTATTGCTCTCTCTTTCTAGTGTTGGTTCCAAGCTCTCTCACGGAACGCGCAGTCTATTATATAAGTCTATGGCGTCTCCATAGCGATCCCCTCCGTACTCCTCCCCACTCTTTGCGGTGTGCGAGAGAAAGCGCACTACTTACAGACTATCTCTGTCCTTTGGTTCCGGCGCACGCTGGTCTATAAGAACGCGCAGTCTATTATATAAGTCTATGCTCGGAACGCATCCCTGGTCTTCTAGGTTCTAAACTTTTCTCGAGTCTGTACCACTCCCACTACTATCTATGACGCATGCGCAATACACCGTAAACAAAAATAAATTAAGATACCACTTAGGACGCTCTTTGTGAGAGTCGCAAGCGAGCCTTCATAGAATGCGGATCTTTCCGTATGCGTCTCTACGAGCAGTTTTACAAGTGACGATCGTCTAACGTGTGCGTGCCTGTTACGGCGGTGAATATTTCGCGCCATCGTTTATTCTGTGGGTCAGAACATTCAAACTGTGCAACAGACACATAAATACTGTTTATAAACTATTATATTTCGTGACCACGTGTTTTAAGCCCTCTGTGCATACAGTTAGTTTATATAAATATGCAAGAGGCTTCGGCCTCTTGCAGTGATAACAAAGGGAAAGGGGGAGGGCCTCCTCTTCATTCTCCTCTCCCCGATCCTTCTCCTTCTAATAGGCTATCCTTTCCCCTCGATAACTTTACAAACTTTATAGACAAACATGCTAAGCTCTCCTCTGATTTCATAATGAATCCTGATAATGATCCTTCCGGTCGCAGGGACATAAATAACGCTGACGCCTTATTACAAGATAAGAGTATTGATAATATTGCTAACAACGAGCGAAAAATGACAGCCTCCCTCGCTGTTCCCCTTTCTGTTTCGACCAACTCGCATAACTTCGATTCGAACACAAACGTGAACGCTTTAACCCCCCATTCTGCTACCGACGCAAATTACGATAGAGATGCTAATCTCGATGTTAGGATGGTTGTGGATGAAAACGACGACGTTTCTTCCGTTGTCTCATCTCCCTTGGTCTCTTCGGATCGTAAACATACCCGATCTCCCTCACCTTCCCCTACTCGCAACGCGGAATTTTCCGCCTCAAAAAAAACCGGCGCTAAATCTCTTTATTCAAACGCGGCAAAACAAGGCTCCTTTCGTCGTTCACATGTGCACTCGACAGATGGCGGTAGCAGCCCCGCTCATTTTCTTATGATAAGTAAGCTCGTTATGCGCATAGCTTCAGCCGATTTAATAGAGATCAAGGAAATCGGTCGGGATAAGATCATGGTCGAACTTAGGTCCTATAGCGCAGCTAATCGACTTATTGGATTCTTTATGGATTATCAGAGTCTTGCTACGCGTAATCTTAAGGCATTTCTTCCCTCTTAGGCCTACAGATTCGGTAATAAAAAATATTCCGTAAGAATTTGATCTCAACGAGGAAGCCAAATACTTTGAATCTAAATATAAAATCACCGAACTCCACCGTCTTAATCGCCGTGTACGTGAAGGTGATACCTTCAAATATGTCCCATCTCGCACAGTGTGCGTTAAATTCGAAGGCCAATTTCTTCCTAAATTTGTCTACTTGTTTAAAGTTAGACTTCCCGTCACACCGTATATTCCCAGAACTAAAATATGTTATGCATGCTTTAGAGTCGGCCATGTGGTCAAATCCTGCAGGAGCAAACCTCGCTGTCTTCTATGCGGGTCGATCAAACATCCAGACAATATTGTTTGTTCCCTCAACGAATCTCCACCTACCTGCATCAACTGTGGCAAAGACCATCTAGCTACCTCCCCCAACTGTCCCCTCATTTTCGAACAGCAACAAATCCAATCTCTGGCCGCTGCCCATAACATTCCTTTATTTGAGACTAGGGAAAAATTACGCTCTTCTTCCTCTCTTGACGGGAACCCTACGCTTGATTTCAATAACTTCCTCCTCCTCAACTCAACTCCTCATAATTCTCCTAAAGGAAACCTCTCCCCTCCTTCCTTTACATCCAACAATTTTTTCTCCCCCCTCGCACTCGATCAATCCACTTATGAAAATTTTCAAAAGGCTAAGCCCTATGCTAGTTTCTTCAAAAAACCACCTAATTCACCCTCCCAGACTTTTGTTAACACCTCTAGGAAACAAAAAATACCCAAATCCTCTCCCTCTACTTCTGTTTCAAAAAAAACGGGGAACTCCTGCACTCGTTACATTAATAGACTCTCCGAACAACACAGAGAAGCTCTGTTTTTCCCCGACGGGCGCTCCCCCTTCGGATCACAAATACCCTTAGAGCATATAGACATGGAGGAGGAATGCTGCCTGCAAAGTGTGGCCAAGATCTGTGCGAGAGAAAAAGGTATAGAGTCCTATTTATCTTCTATACGCATGCGTTGAAATTGACAGACGAAACGTGATTTAGACAATATAGGTTATAAACTTGGAGCAAATTTTAAGATTATAAGCGAGATGAAAAGTGGATTTTATTAAAATTTTTACTCATGTACAAAATGAATTAATTTGGTAAATTTATGCCTAATATGTTTTTTTTTTCGATTAGATTAGTCGCGCACTTGGCTTCATGAGTAAAATCTTAGNTTATGTAGATGCGCAGTTTAGTTGTGCGTTAGTATAAAACGCATGCGCATAGAGGAGAAATAAGATTCTATACCTTTCTCTCTCGCACAGATCTTGGCCACACTTTCGGATCATGGAAAACATATGCCATTCCTCCTCCATTTCTATATGCTCTAAGCAAATACCCCCCTACCCTTTCCCCAAATGCACATTCTCTCCCCCCCTTTACCTTCTCGTCTCTGTCTCCTCCGTCTTCCCCCTCTCTTAACGGAGAGACTCACATGACTCTCATGATTCTCCTCCAACAAACTTTCCCCATTTTCCTCCTCTGTTCAAAGACACGATGGACAACTTCCTTAGAGAGGGGGAAATTCATGTCCATTTTCATTAAATTTAACGGTTTTATGTTTTCAAATTTTAATCAATTCTCGTCAGATCATCTCAACCATCTCGATGATTCATCTCTTGCACGTAATTCTTCTCACTCACTTCCCTCGCAACACATTCAACCATAAAAACTCTATAAATAAACTCAGCATCATGCACTGGAACTGTCGAGATGTTTCCAGCAAGCTGCCTGAGATATATCGCATTTCCCAAAACTTCGATGTCATCTGTTTACAGGAAACTTTACTCCTCCCTACAAAAAGATTTCATGTGAAAGGGTATCTAAACTACAGACTAGATTGCTGTCCTACTTCTAACAGGGGTATTTGTATCTTAGTTAAACATAACTTAAAGGTCTCTCTTGTCGACCTATCTGACTACCATCATCCCTCCATTGAAATTTTAGGAGTTGAAATTCTGTTTCGCTCCTTCACTCTTCTTTTGGTGTCAATTTATAGACATCCTAACACTAATACACCTCTGTCTGTTTTCACAAACCTCTTTTCGCTTCAAAATAAATACAAGCATCTCATCATGCTTGGTGATTTCAATGCATATCATCCCACGTGGGGGGCCGACAAAAGCAACAGTGCGGGCAACTCCGTCATTCGGGCACTTGAAATTTACAGCATGCGCTTGCTTAATTCTAAAACTCCGACACTGCTTCATTCTTCTCATGGATCTTATTCTACTATTGACTTAGTCTTTGCATCTCCGGCTATGGTGCCAATCAGCGAACTTTCCGTTTTGTCTGATCCTATGGGCAGTGACCATTTTCCTTTATCTATCGATATTTTTAATAACATTCTTCCTTCTCAACATTTTAATCACAAAATCAAGCTCTCCAAGGATGAACTTAAATCTTTATCTCATATTCTTAATTCTAACTCAGATTTTCTTCTTAATTGTATATCCCCCGATCCAGAGGCAGATTATGATAAATTCATTAACTTTATCAAAGAAAATATCAACTACATCTCTTCACATCCCGTTGGACTTGGTCCTAAAACTGTTAACCCCCGCTGTAATGCGGCTCTATGGTGGAATGAGGCCTGTGACGAAGCCATTAAAGTTCGCAAAGACGCTTTAAAAAATTACAAAAATTACTCTACTATGGATAATTTCATCGAATACAAAAGAGCTGTGGCTTATACCCGAAAAATTCTACACAAACAGAAAACTCTAGGCTGGCGCAAATTCTGCTCTAAGTTCAATTCCAAAACTCCAACCTCTGAACTTTGGAACTTAATTTGCTCTTTCAAACAAAGAAATGTCGGAGGTTCTACGATGGACTCCTCTGTTTTCCAGAACCTCTGTAACGCCGCCATTGAGAAAATATGTCCGCCCTCCTGTTCGCCTCCCCCGGAATTTTCACTAATGCTCCATGAAATTCAGAGATTCTTATAATCATAAGATTCAACTTTGGATGAATGATCCACTAACCATTAACGAACTGAACTTGGTCCTCGGGTCATTCAAGCTACATTCTTCTCCAGGTCTTGACCAAATCGATTATAAGATCATCTCACATCTCCCTGATTCTTATCTGGAATTCTTAGTGGGATTATTTAACCGTATTTTTCAAAAAGGCGTCTTTCCAGAGTCTTGGAAGAAATCTTTAATTATTTTTATCCTCAAATCCAATAACAAAGTGTGAGGCCTATTTCTCTCACTTCCTGTGTTCTCAAATTCATGGAAAAGTGTCTCTATAATAGACTCAGATGGTTCGTGGAATCCAACTTTATAATCCCCGATATTCAATTCGGCTTCCGTAGTTATAAATCTTGTGTAGATAATCTGGTTATTCTCACAAATTTCATTCATTTTGCATTTCTCAAAAATCACTACGCTGTCGGTATCTTTTTGGATATCAAAGGGGCCTTTGATAACGTTATTCCCAGTATTTTAATTCGCGATTTAGAGGAAATAGGTGTTCCTGCCCAATCAAGAAAATTTTTCGAAAATCTCATTCTTACTAGATACAACTACTTTGTTAAGGATGGAACTATCAGCCCTCCCTATACTTCCAACCTGGGTACTCCGCAAGGTTCTATCTCCAGTCCCATTCTCTTCAATATCTACTTTCGTAATATTAAAAAATATATTAGCTCCGAAGTCCATCTATTACAATATGCGGACGACCTTGTAATTTACTGTTCGAACAAAGATCTTCAAGTTGCCTTGAATCATTTACAAATCTCTCTTAATTCTGTTTCTAATTTTCTGGAAATTAGAGGCCTCGAACTCTCTCCCCCTAAATCACAAATAGTTGTTTTCAACCGCAAGAGAAACCCTCTCCCACACACCAATTTTCCCACCCTATACAACTAACCCATCCTCCTATCACAGTCCGTTAGATTTCTTGGAATCATTCTCGACTATAACCTTTCAGGCCGCAGTCATTTCGAATACATATTATCTAAGGGTCGTAAAATAGTCTCTATTATCTCTTCACTGGCTTCGGTTTGGTGGGGTGCTCATCCTCAATCCCTTCTTTCTATTTATAGATCTGTCTTTAGAAGTTCCATAGAATATGGCTGTCAAATATTTCTTACAAAAAATAATAAAGATCTCTTTAATGCCATCCAAAGACTACAATTTCTGGCTATAAGAAAAGCTATGGGATATCGTCAGTCTACATCCATCACGTCTTACTGTATGAAGCGAGAGAACCCCCTTTTCGCTTCAGACATCAGGCTTTATCTATCAAATATCTGTATAAAAATATGTCACTTAATTTGAATCCAGTTAAATTAATAGTCTCAATTCTCTATCTTCTTCCACTCGCTCCAGATCTAAAAGATTCTTTGCTATCAAATCCATTCTTCTTCTCAAGCTTTTTATCAGTCGTAAATATATTTCTAAGATTATTCATAAATCTGTCTCTCCTCCAGCCTTCTCTCACGACTTTCAATCTTTCATCTTACAACCTAAATTCCCCTCCCTCAATCTTCCTGTATCCTTAGATTCTCCTCCAGAAATTATTAATAACTCTTTCATCTACGCGACTAGTTTACTTACTTCCGGGGCGATCACTTTTTACACGGATGGCTTTAAGTCCTCCCCCACACAAGCAGTCGGAGCAAGCATTTTCTCACCAGAGCTCTCTCTTCAAAATAAAATTAAACTCCCCCCCGAAACCTCTGTCTTTTCGGCAGAGGCCTGGGCCATATATGAGACTCTTCTCTTTATTCTTCACACAGAAATTTCCTCCTCTGTTATCTTCACAGATTCACAAAGTGTCTTGGATGCTATATGTTCTCACAACATCTATTATAGGAACTATATTATTTCCCGTATCAAATTCAAAATTCTAGAAATATATCGCAAGGGCTATACCCACAACATAGTATGGATTCCTTCTCATAAGGGTATTGCCGGAAATGAGACAGACTCGCGGACAGACTCGCTAAGGCAGCCTCTATCAATGATTCCAGAATAAAATTTTTAATTCCGTATATGGATCTTCTTATTGACTCCAAAGTCAGTCTTAAAAACTTAATGAATGATTATTTGGATAACTCCTTCCGTTATAAAGACATTAACTATTATCTACGATTTTTCGATAAAGTAGAATACCCTTGGTTCTTCAAACTCAGTCTTAACCGCAAGGAAATCGTCATTGTAAACAGAATCCGTAGTGACCATTACAATCTGAATCAAAGTTTGCACCGCAAAGGATATATCGCTTCTAGCGCCTGTCCCTGTGGCGATCCTTATCAGGACATCAATCATATAATTTTTCACTGCGATCTTACCAGAACTTATGCCTCTCCTCTTATTAAATATCTAAAACACAGATACCCTACGTTACTCTTGACATCTTTCCCATTCTACAAAATCCTTCTCCCAAATTATACTTTCTTGTAGCGTTTTTCAAATCGATAAAAACTTTCATTTAACCTCCTTCTATTCCTCTATGTTTCTTTATTCTTTCATCTATATTCCCCTCCCCCCACATAATCAAACAACCATCTATGTGTGCATACTCAAATTTACCGGGCTTGATCACATCCTTCGCCCTCTATGAGAATCTCATATATCACGCCAACTTAACGAATGGTACTTGGACCTTCAGTAATTTCGGAGTTTCCACTCTCATGCATTAGAAGTCTTGACCGTATCGAACCCGATGTTGGGGATCGAGAGCCATTACCAAAGAAGAAGAAGAAGAAGGACGCTCTTTGTCGGATCACTTTCTAACAAAGGATTACATAGCCGTGCGCGTTCCAGTATTACTATATTTCAATGCATCTTGCTCGCTCACATACTGAAAACTCTAACTCAATGTTACCGACTTTTCGTGTACATATACAGAGAGAAACCTGAGTGCGGCTATCCCGGCTTTTTTGTGGGACCGATATTTCCCACATCCACTTTCCCAAACCATGAAGTAAGAATAAGGAGACATAACTAGATAGTGTAGAGAAGCAAAAGATGATCACGAAAAATGTTCCAAGTAAGGGGTAAGTTCGCTGAACGGAATAACTTGCAACATTTCGTCGCCATCTTTCCAGCAATAAATTAGAACGAGAGAAAAGTATATTTGTTTCATTCTAACTTATTACACTTGCACTTGCACAAGTGCAAGTGTAATAAGTTAGAATAAAACAAATATACTTTTCTCTCGTTCTAATTTATTGCTGGAAAGATGGCGACGAAATGTTGCAAGCTATTCCGTTCAGCGAACATACCTCTTAGCGGAACATTTTTCGTGACCACTTTTAGTCTACGGAGTTATGTCTCCTCATTCTACTTCATGTCCGAAACAGTCAATAAATCGCTTCATTGCATGGTGTGTATTCGTTCATCTGTCCATCATGGTGTGTATGGTCAAAAAGTGGATTTAGCATGATATACACCATGCAATGGAGCGATTTATTGACTATTCCGGAAAGTGGATGTGGCAAATATCGGTCCCACGAAAAAGGCCGGGATGGCCGCTCTCAGGTTTCTCTCTGGTACATAGCATGAAATAGAACTACAATTGTGCACATACGCATTATCCTTCGGCTCAAACGTGCACATTGGCTATGTAGTGCACGTTTTCCGATTTCCGCTGAGAGCGTATCGTCTTCGCGGATCACCCAAAATCGGGCCGTATGGCCGTGTCGTCTCTTAGGCTTCTCTCTGCTCCGGTTAATCCATAGAGGTAGAAATATCAGGAGGGAGCATAAGATACTTTTCTAGACGAGGGGGGTGAAGCTACCGCTCAAGATGGCATCCATATTAGAAAGAGAAAGATAACTGCTGAATTTCAAAGGTTATTTTTCTCCTTCCAATATAGTCGCCATCTTGAGCGGTACACCTTTGTCCCACGTCTCATTCTTCACCTCCGCGCATTTATGCTCCCTCTTGTTGTAGGATGCGGTCCCATAGAGCGTATTTCGCGGAAGCAGAATCAGCGGATCGCCAATCACAAGATCGTTCTGCTCGAATTCTTGTAAAGGTCTTGTCGAAACGGTGCTGTGATTGGCGATCCGCTGATTCCGCTTCCGCGAAATACGCTCCATGAGACAGCACCCTTAGGCTACTGTCCCATGGAGCGTATTTCGCGGAAACAGAATCAGCGGATCGCCAATCACAGCACCGTTTCGACAAGACAAGAGTTTGAGCAGAACGATCTCGCGATTGGCGATCCGCTGATTCCGCTTCCGCGAAATACGCTCCATGAGACAGCACCCTTAACTGGGAATCCAGAAGAACTTGCATAATACATAAACCATGGAGGTAGGAATAACAGGAGGAAGCATAAATGCGCGGGGGTGAAGAATGAGACGTGGACGAAGGTTTACCACTCAAGATGGCGACCATATTGGAAGGAGAAAGATAACCTCTGAAATTCAGAGGCTATCTTTTTCCTTCCAATATGGTCGTCGACCGATTTCTCCTTACCTCTCAGAATATACTCCCCTCGTCTAAAAAGGTATCTTATGCTCCCTCCTGTTATTCCTACCTTCATGGCATAAACATATGCATAAGAAAATTGATTGATCCATGTGAACAGGGCACACCGAACCGAATGCGTGATAGGTCATTGCTGGTCGCTGAATGCTGATGTTATATCGTTTATATTTTGTATACATCTATCAGAAAGTACTGAAAATGGATATATTATCTGCGATAACCGAAGCTATTAAATGTCTAATGACAATTTAATAGCTTCGGTTATCGCAGATGCTACCAGTCCACGAATTCACCCTGGTTTGCGTGATAGAAAACTCTGCATAATAGAAAGATTGCTTCTATGACGCAGGTTCTATTCCGCAGCTCTATTGCGTACCATGTGATTTCAGCCTTAGGGTGCGTCCCGACGGAGGATAAGAAATAGCGAAACCATGAAGGTAGGAATAAGAGCTATCGTACACAAAATTTGCATAGCTGCATATGCATAGCACAAGACTGTCTGGACCAATGAACGTCAAATAGTACATAAAATCGCCATATTGATTTATGCTTAATGCTCATTGATCCAGACGATTTTATGCGATTTATGCTATGCATATGCATATACTGCTATGCAATTTTGTATGCGATAGCCCTAAAGGCCGCAGCACAAACTTTTGCATAATGCATAAGGGAATTAACCAATCAGAGTTCTTTATTTCTATCCTGAAAAGAGAAATGAAGGACTCGGATTGATTGATTTCCTTATGCGTTATGTATTACGCGTTATACAAAAATCTGTGCTGCGGTCTTACTGGGAATCCAGACGAACTTGCATAAGTGCATAAGCATATGCATAAGAAAATAGATTGGTCTATTTTCCTTATGCACAAGTTTATGGATGATGCGGAAAAATGACTGAAAATGCGTGATGGAATTCAAAAAAATTTTTTAAAGTTGAAAATTTTATGAGCAAAATATTTAATAATAAGTATTTAATGATTACTTATGCATTATAAAGTATTATATATTTTAGAAATGAATGAATTATTGTAATTACAAAATTATTTTGTAATTTATAATTTCTTCAAATGCGCTAT
>JAJVSH010000143.1:89064-119586 GCA_021460005.1 Tetramorium alpestre | reverse complement strand
CGAGATACGACCGCCCAGCGTCATTGTTACCAAGATCGCGAGGAGTTGTTTACTAAACGCGGCAATGCCTAAAAGCGGCGGTTCTGAGCTGCAATTGTCCCCCTGTTTTTTGCCATTTGTAGAAAACAACTCCTCGCAATCTTGGTAACAATGACGCTAGGCGGTCGTATCTCGCCGCGCGCTTGTATTCAGCGGAGGGCCGGTCTAATACGGAAATTTTTAACAATTAATATCTCGTTAACTATTGCGAAAATTGCAAAATGATAGAGGAGTTTTCGACTCGGTTTGGCCCGACCTACCGCCAAATACAAGCGCGCGAAGAGATACGACCGCCCAGCGTCATTGTTACCAAGATCGCGAGGAGTTGTTTGGCAAAAAACAGGGGGACAATCGCAGCTCGAAACCACCGCTTTTAGGCATTGCCNCGTNTAGTAAACAACTCGCGATCTTGGTAACAATGACTGGGCGGTCATATCTCTCCGCGCGCTTGTATTCGGCGGTAGGTCGGGCTAATACGGCGATTTTTAATCATTAATAACTCAATAACTATTGCGAATTTTATAAAATGGTACATGACTTTTCTTCTCGGTTTGACCCGATCTACCACCAACTTTCGTGTGATCCCTCTTATTTCGGACACCCTGTATACAGGTATGAAAGTTAACAGCCGGATATATATCAGTAGTAAAGTAGTAGTAATAGCGCAATAATGATAGCAAGTGTATGGAATACTATGGCTGTGTTCCATTACTTTGTACTCATGCACTGAAAGCGTTATTTTATCTTTGTTCATCATTATATGTGGAAGAAAAATAGAATGACGCTTTTGGCGTGAGCACACAAAACGAACACAGTCTACGCAGTCTAAGTTAGTTTCTAACGTCAGCTAAATCTAAAAAGTTTCTTTGTGGCTCTTGCTGATTTTCAAATTTAAGTAGCCACTCTCAGCCCAGAGTCCTTTGCACCAGATTTATGAAAGTGATCTTTTTTTTCAAGATCCTTAGACTCAAGAAACATAAACCCTATAAGTAAATTATATATAAGTAAGTGCAAAGCGACATAGAGAATAGCTACATTCCACTGCCAGCACTGAAAATCTGTAGTGCACATACTATAGAATGTCAATACTAACAGTGAACATTGGAGCACAGTTAATATATAAATTATTCTCATTCTCTTTCCCGCATAACCTTTATCTTTCTACTCGACAAGTCTGAGTTTGTGAAGATAAAGATTCACTTGTCTTGTGATAGTCGAATTTGGGATTCGAATTTGGATCATTTGGGATCTACCAGTTGTGGTCATCTTCATAACGAGTTACGCATCACCCCTAATTGTTTTGAGATGGTCCAAAATAATTATTTTCAAATCTGTATCTAACCAAGTTTTCAGATATTTCAATAAAATCGTTCTTTCCGTATAATTTTAATTTTTCCTATTGCGGTGTGATATGCACAATAATATACTGTACAAACAATTATACATATATATTAAAATTTTTTTTCGAATTTTCCTAAAGATTTTTTATTTATATTTAATCAAATTTTCTATTTATATTTATTTCTATTTTCTATATATTTATATTTTATTTTTTAAGATAAAAAAGATTATAAACAAAACAAGATTTTTATTAATTTGTGCAAAAATTTGGGTAAGAAATCTCAAGAAAAAATATTTGTTAAAATATTTGATAACATTTTTTTTTATTAAATGCAAAACGATCCAAACAATATTTTAAATTGAATACTGTTGAAAAAAACTCTTAAAGTTTCTCTAAAAGTTATTTAAAAAGGAGAGTTTGATCAAAGATATTGTAGCGGGATATGTGTGACATTCATTTAGTTTAACATTTAATAGAGTAAAGTTACCAATATCAGCACACCAGCTTCTTTTTTAACAATATGTCTTAAACAAAAGTTACAAATAAAAGTTTTATGGCAGAAATATAAACCAGAAAGTGTCTTCTATCAAATGGTATAGTGTCATTATAATACTATTTCGTGTTTTGTAAATAATTTATATTTTCGCAACACATGTCAAAAAGAGTGACTGAGAAATTGAGCTCCAAAACTGGAACATGTATTTAAGGTTACAATAAGTGAGGTAAAACTGGCCAATTTTGGTGATATTATCAGATCTATGTTACTATATCTTTTATTCTCACTAAGAAATGTATCGTTGTGCAGCGATTTTATGTTTTAAACCGTATTATGAAAAGAAAGAATATGAAAGAGATAACAAAAAATAAATAAATTGTTTAACTAAGTAGTAAAATAGATTTTTATATATAAAACAACTAATTTTATAAAATTAGAAGGTTAAAACAGAACATTTTGAGAACAAAAGCAATTTTAAACATATGATCTGTTCTCACGAAGAAAGACCGCTTAACGCTAGGAGCAATTTTATGTTTAAAATTGCATTACGAGGCAAACGTAACAGATACATATATAAATAAAACAGTTTTAGGAAGCTACAAATATATAAAATGATGTAATATTATCAATAATACATTTCTCATTGTTTAAACTATCCAATTTGAAGGAGAAAATCGTGCAAATTTTATTTTCACTTTTGAAGAATTCGTTTTTATCAGATTTTATATAGAAAAAAGCCATGAATGTATAAATTATGGGTTTTTATATCTTCGATTACCTAAGCAGATTATGTTTTAAACGGTATTTATACAGTGCAATGTTTAGTTTCCGAGAAATAAGGGGGTGCCGCTTTAGGAGGTCTATGCCAGTATTGGCGACTCTACTCTATATATAAATCATACAAAAATAACACTGCATGATTTAAAAAATTGTTTTTACAAGAATTAATAATTTAACAGACTTAATATACATACAATATAATTATTATAACAAACTTTATCAAATATTTTTCCTTGAGATTGTACTTTTTCCCAAATATTTGCAAAAATTAAAAAAGTTTTTTTTACTTGTAACCTTTATTATCTTGAGATTAAATAAAAAAGTTGATATCATTAGAGAAATGCGAAAAAAATTTTCTATATTATGCGCAATTGTTTAATACAGTATATTTATATTTTATTAAAAATTTTTTTTTAATATTAAATTATATTATTTTATTTTATGTTAAATTATAATAATTGCTATTTAACATTAATACATAATGTCCCAAAAACATCAGGTATTCTCTTAATTGACAGATTTGTTGACTGAGAAATTTAAAATTGACAACTAAAAAACAAATTATTCCAGCAAATGCAATGTAACGTACATACATACATATTAGTTGTAATTTCCTATTCAACAATGAAATTGTTACATAACATATATACGTTACATGCAACATCATATTTGCTGGGATAGGACTTCATGTTGTAAATCAATACAAAAAAGAATTGCTTTACGTACTTTTTCTGAATTTTATAATTTTACATTTCATACGTTAGCCTTGGCAATTCATTCTAGTTTTTATTTAGGGGAAGCGGTACAGTGATTGACATTCCATACATTGACATTATATAATTGACATTATATAATTTGTACTCATAGCAAACAAACTGTTTGCGTGGTTAATCGCAAGACACTGAGGAAGAAAGGAAATCTTTAGTGAGCTATCGAAATTTTCGCAATTTTGCAAATTTGTTAATTTGATCGGAAGCAGCAGCCGNNNACGGTATAACGTGTCGAAAGTATTGACAAATTGGTTTGAAGCGTGTTAGAAGTTTAATATATAATATTTACTAAAAGAGTGCTCAAATATACGATATTTTTTGTTTAATTTTACTGTTCATCATGTCCAGGCATTCCTGCCGGTCACTTACTTATGTCAATCACTATCGCAAATGTATGAATCACTATGCTATGATATGCAGATCAATAACTGTAGAGAAGACCGGGACTGGTTAATACATGGGGCACGTTGTTACACTTAAAATTACTGCAAAATGACGAACGATAATACTGCATAAAAAATATAGTATTTCCGCAAAAACATTGCGGTCATGCTGTAATAAGATATTCCAGATTGAATAGCGTATTTTCAGAAATAGAAAATATTTTTAGTTTTTGATAGCCAAAAGTAAAATAAATCAGTGACATATTAAATGTTTTATTTATAAATCTGCTCATTATATCATAATTCCAACTATTTCTTTAGAATCTTTATTCTATAAGTAATAACTTATAGTTATGTAGACGTCTTGAAATAATTTTTTGCTTAAGCAACAATTAAAACATGTAAATACGGCAAGCCGNGGCTNGTTGTGACGGNGTTNNTTNTTACAGCTGTCTGCTTCTCCGTTGCAAATATTTAAACGTTTTGTTTTGCATTTTTGTTTTCAAACATTGAAAATAATGTTAGATTTCTTTCCTTAGTGCAATCTTATGTTTCAATTTTTTTATTTCTGTGATTTATGTAAGAGAAAGACGTTAATACGTTTATTTCATTAATGTCATGTTAATATATTTATATTAATATATTTTTTAATAAGAAGCTTAAGAATGTGGCTATTGAAAAATTTCCTTACGGTTTATATTGCATTTATTAGTTACGTGTAAAAAAAAAATTAAAAAAAGTGTATCAACCAGCCCCGGTCTCCCCTAATTTTTGATTATGCTATTTGATAATTTTTTTGAGAAAGATTTTTGTTTGTAACTTGATTGCATTTTATTGCATCTTGAAATCTTAAATGATATTGAAAAATAAATGATATCACAAAATGTTATTCTAGTTCATAGATCAAAAGGTTTAAACTCAAATGTGTTCTAAAATTGTCGTTATATCGCTTACCTTATTACAAATAAATATTCCAAAAATACAACAGCTTGAACTAAGCACAAGAATTTTACATTAATCATAAAATAAAGAAGACACTCACTATAAATAAGATACATATATCAAAAATTTGACGTTTTATATCACGCATTAAATAATCTCGATAAACTATTTAAAATTAATATGTATTATTACATATATGTATATTATTTTAAATAAAGAAACTATATAAGACATTTAAGAGACATAGGTTACAAAATATATTATTTATTACGTTATTATATAATTATATAATATAATATTATTATATAATATATAGATATAATATATGTATATATATATATAATATATTAATATATTATTAATTTTAATAGTTTCTTATGCTGACTCTTTTTTGTATTATGTCTGTATATATCTGACGCTCAAAGATGCTCTGCGTTCGAACGTTTGAATAAATAATATGACTGATTAATGAATNATATGAATGATTAAACAAACTAAAATAAATCTGAAGTTGTTTGATACTTGTTTATTATTCCAAGAGGATATATTTCGTTATGCTATTGTGCTGAGTAACATTACACACACAAACACATGTATATATATATGCTGAGCGCGGTAGTTCTTTGACAGTTATCAACTTAATCAGCTATAATCTAGCTTCAACGTGGTAGAAGCTACTATAAGTAACAGAGCCGAGTCGCTGTCCATCTTAGACACGAAACGAGATCTTCACGATAACGTAAATAACGAAATCAGTAAATAAATACGATAACCGATTAAAGGAAAAAAAGAATCATTATCTGAGGAGAGATATGTGTATCATGGCGTTTAATTGACATCGAGTACATAGTGCTTGTGATTACATTATTTGCTCCTTAGAAATTGAAAAGAACAACGACTTTTATTGCAGTGATAGGAATATGTATGTATAGTACGAAGATTGACTTGTTGATTACAGCTTGCGTTGATTAGACAAAATTGCCAAACTGTTCAAACTACTGTCGAGATTTTTGTTTCATAAAGTAAAAACGCTGCAATATATTTGTACAACAGATATCTGTGTTATAAAGGAGTACAACAGTGCTGATTGGAAAATGGAGAAGAATCCTATTAAACACCTGCCTGTGTGCAATGGGAACGTAAATCACAATGAATTTCATGAAGATGATACAAACAGCCATGAACCAGAGGAAACATCAGTGTCGAATACTCTTGTATTTTATGTAAATGGAAAAGAGGTATGATTTATAATTCTATTCAATGTTGTAATATTATATATTTTATTATTTAAATATTAAATATATTATACATTATTATATATTACATTGTTTAACAAAAAACTCACAAATTGCACGATCAAATTGGTAATCTATTACAATTTTAAGAAATTTTTGTGATTAAAGTTATAAAAGAAAATTTTGATATATTCTGGTACATCATAATTACAATATATGCGATGTATTAAAGAAGTTTTATTGGAATTAAAATTAAGTATGTTAATACTCTCTAGTATACTAATACTTTCAAGTATGTTAATTTTTAAAGACTCTCAGTCTGTAAAAGGATTTGCTGTGTCGAATATGATTAAAAAAATGTATTTGTAATTAATATAGAACCTATTACATCAAAGTTGCAACTTACATTTTACACATGTCATTAAAGATCTACTAAATATATTTTAATCATGTTACTTACATTTAAGAGTTTTTTACAAGTCACTAAATACTAATTCAGATGTCAAAGTTGATAAATTAAAAATGGCAGAATCAATATAACAGATGTCAAAATTAAATTGCTCGATATTTTTAAATAATTCGTGTATAGTTTTTCATACAATTTAAATTGAATTTATCAACTTTGATATTAGATAAATAGAGCTTTTCGGCTTTTCATATCTGAAAAACTTAAGTTTCAATAAGATAATTATGAAATATTTGGCGAATCCTGAATTGTTTATATAAGTTTTGATGCAACAGATTTTAATTAATCACAAGAATTACAGAAAAAATTGCCTTGTTTTTGTGCTCAAAACATTTAAAGTCAAAATTTTTTGGTTCGATAGTATCACCTATTATATGTTATTATACGAGACTTCAGAAAGTAAAAATACAAAGTTCAGAAAATTATTTGTAAAGCATTTTATTTTGAATTCATCTCGTACATTATTTACATTTCGTAATTTAGGTGTCAGACGAGAATATAGAGCCGGAATGGACCCTTCTATGGTATCTTCGCAACAAACGTATCCTTTTACAAATTCATTTCTATTCTTGGGAAAATTTTTTACACGTACAATGTCTCTGAACTGGCGATAAAGATTTTAATTCCTTATAACATTTAAAAACGAAAAGTCTAATGCAAAAATGTCGAATACATACATAGTTTTCAAATTAGGAAAGTTTAAAAGTTACAGAAAAATGATAACTCACAGAGCTAAAATTTCGCGCACTTAGAGATGGTAAAATAAAAGATTTAAAGTTGAAAACAAAAATGTTTTTATCGATTAACTTTATTTCGCAAAGACTTACTATATGAATCAAATAAATATAATAAATATATTAGCTCACACCTATCAATGTCGATGTATTTTAAACTGTTTTTATAATCCATTACGGATAAACAAAAATTTCGTAATGAACCTTTTAAATATTTTTACAATCATTTCATTTCCAGATAGAAAATTTTTGTAATAAGTACAATTATATTGCTCCTTCCATTCACAACATTTCGCAATAATTGTCATAGGTGATTCTACAAAACGCATATCTTTTGTTACAAAAAAATTTTATAATTAAGCATAAGTTATAATATTGAGAAGGGGATGTTTACTATTACTTGAATAATATTTATACAATTTTATGTTGTAACGGTTTTTACAATAATTAAAAAATTAATTTCTAAAATGTATTCGGTAATAATTGTGCTAAGATGATTCGCTCTAATATTACAATTAATAAGAATTTATTTTTAGCATCAATTTTTTAAAGGTTGTTACATGTTACAATAATTAAATTTAGAATTAATGATTTTAAAAATTAGATTTAGACTTATTACACAATATATTATACATTATATTTTTAAAATTAAAATAATGTTGAAATTTTTCTGCGTTCCTATCTGGGTTATTATCAAAGGTATTCGGTTCATAAAAGCATCATTAATATTGGCCATTTTTGAGCGTGCAAAATTCTTTTTCCATTTGAAAACTATTATTAGCTGCAGCATTTTTGTATCAAGCTTTTCGTCTTATTACGAAGAATTTGTCATTAAAATTGTCAGTTTACGAACATCCTAAAATTATATATAAATTATATCCATATATATATTTTTTTTTTCTTTTTTTTTATATAATCTCTGTTCGTATACATAAGAAAAATATAATAAAAAGAACTGAAAATAATTAGAAAAACAACTTTTGTCTTTACCCTTAATGTACAATGATTTATCCTTAATATACAATGATTTAGTTGGATTGACTGGTACGAAGCTTGGTTGTGCAGAAGGAGGATGTGGCGCTTGTACAGTTATGGTATCAAAGTTTGATCGTGTCGCTGGAAAAATTATGTATCCTTTTAAATCATATACGATAATATAATGATTTCTGGACCGTTTCAAAAAAATTTTATTCCTTAATGTCCTATGAATCGAAACAGTCATTTGGCTGTTAATGCATGCTTAACACCGGTATGTGCTGTACACGGTTTGGCTGTAACTACCATCGAGGGTATTGGTAACACAAGAACTAAATTGCACCCGGTGCAAGAGCGTATTGCTATGGCACATGGGTCGCAGTGTGGATTTTGCACGCCTGGTATAGTCATGTCTATGTACGCTCTGTTGCGCAGCATACCGAAACCGACTATGGAGAATTTAGAAACTGCTTTTCAAGGTAACGCACTTGGAATATGCATATGGTATATAATAATTTTTCGTAGATGAAGTTTGTATCATTGACATGTAAGCGCATAATGCATAACGTAGCATTACATGTAACGTAATAATAATAACAACGAATTATAATTATATATTTTCTAGGTAATCTATGTAGATGTACAGGATACAGACCGATTATAGAGGGATTCAAGACCTTTACGGAGGAATGGGAACAACCGCAGTTGATGATTAACGTACGAGAGGCAGGAACAAATGATACTAGAGCCTGTTCAATGGGCGATGCCTGCTGTAAAAAAGCCTTTACTTCCGAACCAACTGAGATTTTCAAATCCAAAGAATTCCGCCCGTATGATCCTACTCAAGAACCGATATTTCCACCGAAGTTAAAAGTAAGCTATTACTGCTTGAATGGATTTTCAATCAACTGACGTGTTGCAAGAAAATATTGGCTGTAGAATAGAAATAACTATTGCTGTTTTCTTTGTACAGATTGAATCTAAACTGGATGAGCAATATCTGATAGTGCACGGAAGAAATGTCAGTTGGTATAGACCAACGAATATAAAGACATTGCTTGCTCTTAAGGAACAGTATCCAAATGCTAAAATTGTTGTCGGTAATACAGAAATCGGTTCGTATATTTATATTTCCCTTCCGGGTATTGTATACATTACGATGTCAGAATATAAGAAACTACTTGATACGTTTTACTACAGGAGTAGAAATGAAATTTAAACATTTAGTATATCCGATACTTATACAACCGACGCAAATAAAAGAAATACGTGAAATTATTGAAACATCAGAGACATTAAAATTGGGTGCGAGTGTGACTTTGGTCGAGCTTGGAGAAACATTAAAACATTATGTTAAGATAAAACCTGGTAATATATACATATAGAATTATATTTATTAATATTATAATAGTCTTAATCAATTATAAACAATTATAACTGTAATTATTATGATATAATTGTCATTTAATAAGTGTTATTTAATGTACAACAATTATACACAATAAATATTAACTACATGTTCGATATGACATATTATACTGTTACTACATTATAATATTATAATGTTTTTCCAATAGAATACAATACAAGGATTTTCACGGAAATCATAAATATGTTGCATTGGTTTGCTGGAAAACAAATAAGAAATGTTGCTGTAAGTATGAATGTCTTCTTGATGCATTACAGTTGTTATATGTAACTTGAATAACAAACTTTTCTCGATTAATTAGGCTGTAGGTGGCAATATAATGACTGGAAGTCCAATATCAGATTTAAATCCAATCTTTATGGCTGCGGGTATTAAATTAAATTTGTGCAGTTTAAAACGTGGCAGTCGAACTATACCAATGGATCATACCTTTTTCATTGGATATCGACGTAACGTTGTTTTATCTGATGAAGTACTAATTTCTATTGACATTCCCTTCACAAAAGAGGTATAAAATAGTAATAATTAATATATAAATCAACTAATAAATAATTTTGTCTCGACAGTGAGAATCATTTCTCGTCTTTTTATTTTTGCAGAATCAATATTTCATTGCCTATAAACAAGCGAAAAGGCGAGATGATGATATCGCCATAGTCAACATGGCTTTAAATGTTTATTTCCTTCCTGATACGAATGTAATTCAGGAAGCACATATTGCATTCGGTGGGATGGCACCTACTACTATTTTAGCAAAACAAACTTGTCAAAAAATAATTGGAAGGTAATGTTATTAACATCTTCAAATGATTATATACATTAATTTTTATAAATATAATTAATAATTATAATTAAGTATAATTAATATAAGTATATATATTAAATTAAAACTAATAATAAAATTAGATTTATAAAAAAATTACAATCAGTCAAATTTAAATTCAGTAATCTAAATATCTCTTATTTTGAACTTTTGCACAAATTAAATATTTTTTGTTTTACAATCTGCTGTATTGATTTCCTCATTCTCGATTTGATTTTAAATTTATATCCAGCAGAAAAATTCTTGATTTTGTACCAATAATTAATAAATATTTGGTAAAATAATTATTTGTAATATACTCACTGATTTAAAGGGATAGGTCTACTTAAACAGGTTTAAAACACATTTTCATGAATATTTTTCAATCAAACTTTTATGAAAGCTATATGTATACATATATATATACAGGGTGTCCCACAATGAATGGCCAACCCGTCGATGGTACATAGTTCGCATTACACTGAATAGAAAAGTCTTATACCATTTTACAAATGGCGCAATATTAATCGAATTATTAATTGTTAAAGTCGTATGAATGAAAGCGTGCGGAGAGAAGCGCTCGAGCCGCTCAAGCTACGCACAGCCCAGCGGAACAAGTATTGGCTGACGATGCATGGCCAAGAAGAAGGAGCGGCGATGTAACTACGAGCAACGATACACTGTCCTCCTTAGACACGCACTGCTAGCTAATACTTGTTCTGCTGGGCCGTTCTTAGCTCGAGAGCTTCTCTCCGCGCACTCTTATTCGTACAACTTTAACAATTAATAACTCAATTAATATTACGCCATTCGTAAAATAGTATAAAACTTTTCTATTCAGTGTAATGCAAACTATGTACCATTAATGGGTTAGCCATTCATTGTGGGACACCCTGTATATACATATACATATACACATCGTGTAATCAAAAAGTTCCAGGATTGCTGCTACAGAAACCATATAAGTGGCATTGTCTATATGCGACAAGTGGCACTACATAGTACAACTTTCCTTTAAATATAAAATTTTATTTTATTCACTTTCAATAAGCTCTGACTTGTTTACAGACGTTCGCGTAAAGTACGTTTTTTAGTGCTTGTCATTGTTTAAAAATGGAGCAGCGAACTAACATCAAATTTTGTTTTATATATATATATATATATATATATATATATATATATATATATATATAAACATATATATATATGTATATATATATACATATATATATATATACATATATATGTATATATATATACATATATACATATATATACATATATATATATGTATATATATATATATATATACATATATATAGGTTGTCCCAGATCACCTGTATCAGCCTAATATCTCAAAAACTGCTTTGCTGGGTTATAACTTTAATAAATAGATAAAGTTAAAAATTACAACTTTAAAAATTATATTTTGGATATATAAAATGCAACTATAGGCATAAAATACAGGTCATAGTGATCAATTATATAATATTTTAATATTTCTTTAGTGATAAAAGAGAATTGTAATGTGATGGCTATAGAATTGAGATCCTAGCAAACCAGAATTTTATGTTATCAGTAATATAACATAGATGGTCAAATATCAGCTCAAATATGTGATTTATTTTGTAACAATGTGTTATGTAAATATTATATAACATTTACATAATAAATATTGTTATATAATAAACCATATATTTGAGCTGATATTTGACCATCTATGTTACATTATTGATACATAAATATAGTGCTGGTTTGTTATATAGTTGCTGAGGTAAAATTAAGCTTAGGCAATTATATTATAACTGAACGTAAAAAAGATTAGAAAACCTTAAGGCTAATTCATAAACGAGGAAGAGATAATACAAAAGCTTATTGAAGATTTTTTGATAAAAAAGTAAGTTGGAATAAGAATATATTGTACTAAAAAATTTATTCTTGAAAGAATTTTATCCTTTTTGTAAAAACATTTTAAATATGTATTATTACTTTCAGTACAGAACACAACTTTTTTAATAATTTACACATATGGCACTATGTTAAAATAATCTATTTTATAATACTTTTAACTTCAAATCTCTTAAAGAAATTTGATGTAGTCGAATATTTTGGAAGCTGAGTTTTATAAAAAAAATATTCAATACAGAAGGACATGTTTGTGAATTTATGAAAAAAATGTTCTGAATTTTGAAAAAAATAATTTTTATCGAACGCTATAATTTCAGAAAATGGAATAAATCAATCTTGGAAGAGGTTTACGATTCTTTACTTGAAGAATTACCATTAGCGGATAATGCACCAGGAGGAATGATTAAATACCGTCGATCCCTCGTTCTCAGGTTCGATATTAAATTACATTAATAGTTAAGAAATAAATTGACAAAACGTACTGCGAATAATATATCAAATAATGTATTTTTTAGTTTATTTTTTAAAGGATTTGTACACATCTTCAAGGAATTATCGAAAAATATTTCGAATATCGAGTATATATCAAAAGATCTAGAAAGCGCTTCAAATTGCTTTCATTTTAAAGCACCAAAAAGCTCACAATATTACCAAGTGGTAAACAGAGTTATTTCAATCCGAATATTTACAAATTGTTATTTGTAAACGCAAAAAAAATTATAATGATAATTTCATAATTTCTGATAGGTGCCTAAAAACCAAGAGCAGAATGATTTAATAGGACGTCCTATTGTACATATTAATGCATTCAAACAAGCAACAGGAGAAGCGATATATTGCGACGATATCCCTAAATTTGCAAATGAATTGTATTTAGCATTGGTTCTTTCTACTAGAGCGCATGCAAAAATCTTAAAAATTGATCCATCTAAAGCACTATCTATGGAAGGAGTCGTGTCATTTTTTTCTTCAAAAGACATAACGGGAGATAATAGATGGATTGGTCCCGTGTTTCATGACGAAGAGGTATTTGTATCAGAAAAGGTATGTTCTAAACAAAATAGATATGGATCATCTTTGTTTTATTTCGTCCATTTTCCCAAATTTTAGATATGCACGAAAGAACAAAAAAAATCTATTATTTTTCAAATATTTTGCAAAATATTGATTATATACCAATATGTTTTATATCTGAATATTCATCAATTTTTATTCGAACAAAGATTAAACATAAAACTAAAGAGAAATTATATTAGTTTAAAAATATCATATATATGTGGAAAATATATTGAATAACGTGGTCATATACAAACAAATAAAGAATTGAAACTATATTCCGTCTTCAACATTCGCAAGAATTTTTAAATTTATTTTTACATTTTAATTAACGTTTAAAATTTTTAAGCTCATTGTTTGCGAAATATAAAGCAATGGGGGTAATGCAAATCTGATTTCTCAATTATTAATATATTAAAAACAAAAAGATGTTTCAACTACCGATGGGATCAAGTATCTTATTTTAATAGCATCTTAAGGAGTAACGCCATCTTGGAGCCTTAAATTTTAAATTATTTTTTATGAATTTTTTTAAAGAAGATTATACTGTGCAAGGAAAAAAATGTTTTCTGACGTTTGTTACGTCAGTAATAGAGTATATTGAGAAATATAAAAAATATTTTTAAAAATATTTAATATAAAAATTAAAGCGCGTGATGGCTAATCTTTTTGTAAATGGTTTTTGATCAACATGCAAAACGGCGTCCATGATTATTCCGCAGTAGTTAGTCCTAGAACAAAAAACCAAAAATATTTATTTTTTACATACTTAAAACTAGAGTTGTATATAGACGTTTTGAGAAATATGCATTTTTGTTAAAATGGCAACGATTTGAAGTAAAAAAGTCATTTTTCAAATCGTTTACTTTTTCTTTAAATCATTGCCATTTTAACAAAAATGCATATTTCTGAAAACGGCTACGTACAACCCAAGTTTTAAGTATGTAGAAAATAAATATTTTTGGTTTTTTGTTCTAGGACTAATCACTGCGGAATAATCGTGCACGCCGTTTTGCATGTCAATCCAAAACCACATACAAAAAAATTAGCCATCATGCGTTTAATTTTTATATTAAATGTAAAAAATGTTTTAAAATTTGGGGCTCCAAGGTGATGTTACCTCTTAAGTTCATATTTATTGACTTCGAACTTTTTTTTATTTCTTCGAAAAATAAAAGAAGTATTTTTAAAAAGACTCAAATCTGGACGAAATAGATCCAAACTCTCTATACCTTACAAAACAGAAGTATTTCTTCCAAGTAGAAATCTAGATTAAATATATTAAATCTTTTCTGTACTTTAAGAAAATTCTTATGTATAATTTTAATGTTTGTATACAACAATTATTTTAATATATCATTTTTTGATAATTATATACATTAGATTATTGATCATTGAAATTAAATGTAATAAAACTGTAATAAATTACAATAAATTACAAGTGAAAGTTACTTAAATTGACTTTAAAATCTTTACATATTTATTCCTTATATTCTAATAATCTCATTTGAGTACTACTAATAAAAAGTTCTTTAGAAACATTTATCAATATATTTTATATATTTCGAATCCTGCAAATATTTATTCTAAAATTTAAAACTAACTAGCCAGGATAGATTATTTCATAAATACAAGTATGAATGAAATACTTCTTATGAATATTATTCGAATACTAGAAAATAAAATGTGATTATTGGATGTGACTTAAATTTTTTATGTGTACTACATGTTGAACTTGATATAGTTTCAAGTTTAAATACATATTTCCTAGTTTCAAGTAACCTTGAAAAAAATTAACGAATGTATTACTTTTTTACTTCTATAGGTTACTAGCCAAGGTCAAATAATTGGTACAATTGTAGCTGTCAATCAAATTGTCGCTCAAGCTGCAGCAAGAATGGTTGAAATAGAATATGAAGATTTAAAACCCATTATCATATCTATTGAGGTAATTTTTACTAATATAAAAAGTAATACTATTTGTTTAATAAATTATTTTATTTTATTATTTATTAAATTAAATTAAAATGCAATAAAGTTCGCATTAAATGATCTATAATTCGTATTAACCCCTTGAGTGTGTATGACGGTTATAGCCGTCATGAAAAAAATTCAATAAAAATTCAACAAAATGTTGGATATAATAATATGACTACTCAAAGTTCAATAAATTTAAACAGTAGATTTTTATACAATATGTGATTCAAGTGAATTTCTATCATTTGTATCGTATATAATATGGTTTTTGAGGTCGGTGAATACGAATCTGGGGTCAAAATTCAAAAATTAAAAATGGTGAACCCAAAATGATGATCGTATTTTGGAAAACGTTATTGAAAAAGTTATTGAATTTTTTTGAGTTTAGAAATAAGGGAGTTTTTAGGACACAGACCACGAATCTGAAGTCAAAATTTTTTAATTCAAAACTTCGGCCCAAAATTTTGAAAAACGCCAAAACTCAATATATTCCTTGGAATATTGTAATATGGGGTTTTTTGGGACATAAAAGATGAATCTGAAATGAAAAATTATGTTTTTCAGCACAGACATTTTGAAGTTTCAATATAACAAGACCTAAGCAGTTTTTTATCTTCGTAGTTAAGTGTATTCTTTTATAAAAACGCACAACCCCAGAGTGCACCATGTGGATGTTTACGGTAGGATTTTACACTCTTTTTTTTATTTTTTTCACTCATCAATTTTACACATTTTTTATTAAAAATTTTTTTTTTATTTAAAAATTTGTTTCAATATTTAAAAAATTTTTTTATATTTTTATATTTTTAAAGTTTTTACTTATCTTTTAGGTAGAAAAAAAGCAAGTACTTATGAATTTCTTTTTATATGAAATTTAAGAATTTCAAGAAATTCATTAAGTTTAGGTGTTATTAAAAATTTTGGGACAGCCATTTTCAATTAAAAAATTTTGACTTCAGATTTGTATTCTACGACTCGAAAAACCCCCGTATAAATTCTAAGAAATTCGATAAGTTTTGGCGTTTTTCAAAATTATGCGATCACCATTTTGGGTCCACCATTTTGAATTTTTAAATTTTGACTCCATATTCGTATTCAGCGATCCCAAAAACCATTATATACGAATTTTTATGAAAAATCATTCACTAGAACCTTCTTCGCATTTTGGGCCCACTTTGGTTGTTTTACGTCTACTCAAGGGATTAAATTTTGGGATAATTCTATTCATAATTTTATGTGCTCTGTGTATTTTTATATATAATATATATTTTAAATTTATAAATAGAATTTTATCTTGTGAATTCTGACATATATTATAAATAATATAAAAAAACGTAATACAGTTTTAACAAAAAGAATGCAAATCAAAAAATTATTTTTCGTTATGCTATTTTGATATTTAACACGATTTGGTTTCAGAAATATTCTTTTATGACAATTTTAAAAAATTTGACTTTGAAGTTATGAAAATAGCTATTTTTCAATACATGTTTTAATGTATGTAGTAGTTATTAGTTAAATTCAATCAAATCAATAAAGTAAATACTGCTCATTTAATAATTAATGAATATTTTAGAATGTTTTACATATACAGGATGTTTGATAAGGATAATTATTGACACAATGGTCGTGTGCAGGTAGAGTGGACTAATCTGAATCGAAAAGTCTTCTACCATTTTGCAATTTTCGCAATTAAAAAGTTATTAATTATTGAAATATTTAAAAAATTTTTTTCTCTGTTACCTAACATGCTAGCAACTTTTGGGCTCAAATTAAAGCTTGAATCTTGCACTACAACATCCATATGTGCAATAGTAATTAAATAAAATAAATTTAATTAAATAAAAATACGTAAACATTCTACACTCGTTTGCACGCGGCAGTGCGCACGAATATACAAGTACATGGAAGGTGACAATGCATTAACATTGACATCTAAATATTTATTTATGTATTACGTATCTTTCGAGTAGATCTCGAAATGTACGTTGTAATGTAATTCAAGCTTTAATTTGAGCTTAGTTTGAAGTCCCTAGCACGTCAGGTAACAGAGAAAAAAATTTTTTAAAACTTTATTTCAATAATTAATAACTCGTCAATTATTGCGAAAATTGCAAAATGGTAGAGCACTTTTCGACTCAGATTAGTCCACTCTATCTGCACATGACCGTTGTGTCAATAATTATCAAATACCCTGTACATTATATACAGTGAATTTTTAATTCCCTACAACCGGTCATGGGAAGATAGAAGGGACTGAGACAAACAAAAAAGTCCCATACCATTTTGCAAAATTCGTAATAATAACCGAGTTATTAATTGTTAAAAATCGGAAGAATGGATAAACAGCGCGGTGCGGGAGACATGAGAGCGGCGTGAAAGTGACAATGGTAGCAGGAGCAGCGAGTCCCCGCCCACGTCTCTCGCATCGCGCTGTCTATCCCTTTTTCCAATTTTTATCAATTAATAACTCGATTATTATTACGAATTTTGCAAAATGGTATGGGACTTTTTTGTATGCCTCAGTCCCTTCTATCTTCCCATGACCGGTTGTAGGGAACTAAAAATTCACCCTGTATAATAAATACGTTATTTACAGAAACGAATAATTCTTTTTTAAATTACAATTAGATTATATTAAATTAAAACGTTCCGTTTGTAGAATGGAAATGTAGATCTCATACGTTCATCTTAATAATTGTAACAATAATAATACATTTTGTTTATTAATATGTTTTTAATAAACGATGAATGATGACTGAAATCTTTCAAAAGTTAATTATTTCTTCAATAAAATATGTGAAAGTTAAGGAAAATGGAGTGAGATGCTTTTTCATATCCTGCTTAAAAAAACCGATAGAAAATGATAAAAATAGATTAAAACTGTATTGAAANTTTATCTAATTTTATAATAAAGTTATCTTTTCAATCGGACTTACATTTGAGCTATTATAGAGGAGTTATCTATTTCGATCGTTTCTTAACAGTATCTTAACAGTATCTTACTTAACCGATCAAATACTTATCCAAACTTATGTTTTTTATATAANTTATTAAGTTATCAAATGCTATCTGAAAATTACGATTTGCTGTTTATATGAATCTATACATATGTATGTGTGTGTATTTGGATTCGCATGTGCATGCACACATATTCATATACAGGATGTCCCAGAATTGTTGTACAAAATTTCATGAGCCGGTAGAGTGGACGAAACTGAGTAGAAAAGTCCTCTATCATTTTGCAATTTTTGCAATAGTTAACNAGATATTAATGATTAAAAATAGCCGTATTCGACCAGCCTTCCGCCAAATACAAGCGCGCGGCGAGATACGACCGCCCAGCGTCGTCATTGTTAGGCACTCGAGGAATTTTACTACACGCAGCAATGCCTAAAAGAGGCGGTTTTGAGAGTGTCCCCCTGTTTTTTGCCATTATAGAAAACAACTCTTGGGAACAATGACGCTGGGTGATCGTATCTCGCCGCGCTTGTATTCGGCGGAGGGCCGGGCTAATACGGCGATTTTTAATCATAAATATCTTGTTAACTATTACGAAAATTACAAAATGGTAGAGGATTTTTCTATTCAGTTTCGTCCGCTCTATCGGCTCACGAAATTTTATACAACAATTCTGGGACACCCTGTATGTAGAACATCATTATAAAAAGATAAAGTTATATATTATTTAAAATCTGTACTATATGAAACTTAAGTCAAAGAATTGTACATTAATGAACAACATACACATATGATTAAACAATATGGATACAATAAACGAAAATGATTTGGTTCAAATACGATTAAATCTTATAATTACATCTTGATATTAATTACGCAATAAATAATTAAATTTATTTCGTTTTTATCGTATTAATATATGTATATATTATTTATAAAAAGTAATTCTTTAAGTTTATAGATTAAGTTTATAGATTAATTTTATAGATTTACAGATTTTAAATAAGAGCATATAACTGTTTTTTTATAACAAATTTATGTATGAAACAAATATATTAAACACTTTGCAAACATTTTTAGACAAACTTATATATGTGAATATGTGTGCATGCACATGCGAAAACAAATACACACACATATATAGGGTGTCCCATAATTGTGGCATAAATTTTCGTAGGCAGGTAGAGCGGAACGAAACTGAGTAGAAAAGTCCTCTATCATTTTGCAATTTTCGCAATAGTTAACGAGATATAAATGTTTAAAAATCGCCGTATTAGCCTGGCCCACCGCCGAATACAAGCGCGCGGCGAGATACGACCGCCCAGCGTCATTGTTTCCAAGATAAAGAAGAGTTGTTTTCTATAAATGGCAAAAAACAGGGCCCCTGTTACAGGGGAACAATCGCAGCTCAAAACCGCCTCTTTTAGGCATTGCTGCGTGTAGTAAACAACTCCTCGCGCGATCTTGGTAACAATAACGCTGGGCGGTCGCATCTTGTCGCGCGCTTGTATTCGGCGGAGGGCCGAGCTAATACGGCTATTTTTAATCATTAACATCTCGTTAACTATTGCAAAAATTGCAAAATGGTAGTGGACTTTTCTACTCAGTTTCGTCCGCTCTACCTGCCCACGAAAATTTATGCCACAATTATGGGACACTCTGTATACATATGTATAGATTATTCATATAAACAGCAAATCGTAATTTTCAGATAGCATTAGATAACTTAATAAGTTATATAAAAAACATATAAGTTTGGATAAATATTTAATCGTTTAAGTAAGATACTCCCGCAGTATAGTTCGAGGCGCCGCCGCTACGCGGCGTATGGTCTTAGCTTCTAACTCGCGTTCAAAATGCAACGTGCGAGACTACTTAAGGACCGCCTGCAAGATGATTTGAAAAAATTTCTTTTGTCTGCAGGAGTTCACTTTGACACTTGGGTCTTTCGAGCGGATCTCCTAGCTGTGATGTAACATTTATAAAAAAAAAAAATAAATTCAAATAAACTAAAAATATAAATTTCATTCAACATACATAAGAATATACAAAAATATATGTCTATACATAAATGGATATAAATGGATATATTTATATCCATTTATGTACAGACATATCTACTTATGTATGGACAAAATTCATATATAAATTTGTATAATTAGGTATTATCATTTTTGTATAATTTTATATAAGAAATTTTTTACCGGGCTGTTAAAATACTGTTAGAAACGATCGAAATAGATAACTCCTCTACACTGTAAAAAATTATTGTAAAATAATGAATACTAGGTTATATGCTTAATATCATAAAGAAGATATTATCATAAAGAATAATATTTATCAAAAATATCAGATAACAAATCTGTTATTTATAAACCAAAAATTATTATCCAAACGATAGGATATTATTAATTTCGATAAAACACAATTAGATTGACTTCGATTGAAAGTGATTACTAGGTTATTTGATAAATATCATAAAAAAAGATAAAATATTTATCAAAAGTATCAGATAATAAATCTGATATTTATGAACGAAAAACACGATAGAATTATATAGACTTTTTTTAAATCTAATTCTATCGGATTTTTTAAGCAGGGTAATTTTATTTCAAAATTATTTTAATAATTTTTTTCTTACAATTAGATAACTTTTTGAATTATACATATATGTACACACGCACACGTATGTTGTATAACAGTTACATTGTTGAGTAGGAAATTGCAACTAACATGTATGTTATATGTAACGTTGTGTTTGTTACGCATATACTCACTTTTTTCTAGGATGCTATTACGCACAAATCGTTCTTCCCTGACTTTCCCAAGCGTATTGTCAAAGGAGATGCAGATAAAACTTTTGCGGAAGCGGACCATGTTTTAGAAGGGGAAGTACGTATAGCCGGTCAAGAGCATTTTTATTTGGAGACAAACGCTGCTATTGTTGTTCCACATGAGGAAAACGAATTGGAAGTATTTTGCTCCACGCAGCATCCCAGCGAGATACAGAAATTGATTGCCCATGTCTTAGATATACACTCGAACAGAGTTAATGTTCGTGTAAAGCGTATAGGGGGTGGTTTTGGTGGAAAAGAATCCCGTGCGGCGTTACTCGCGATACCAGTGGCACTCGCAGCACACAGGTGTGTTGTAGAAATTTATATTGATTGAAATATATTTATATAATGATATATAGGATGAGCATACGAAAAGCTTCCATTTTGTTTGTTTAGTAACTAATTGATTCATAAGAAAAATGCAAAAATATTAATTGTTTTTCAATGCATATAACTGTCTTGTATTGCTTTATCTTCTTCATTAAGATGATTATTCTTTCGAAAATTTTAAATAACAATAGAAGTTAGGTAACATGTTATTAATTCTCTTTACAACTGTATTTACAAGCAATTTGAGTGAGTACTTTTTGAGAAATCGCATTTGAAAGTTTTAAGCATATAAAAATTGAAAATAACCAGGGATGGGAAAGTTACATTTTAAAAGTAACTACCTAGCATCATATTGGCTACGTTCCAATATTCACTGTCAAATCGAACTAAATAAAAAAAATTTATTTTGTAATATTTTTATTAAGATAAAATCAATAAATATTTTAAATTTGCAAAATCATAAAAAATTAAAAGAAGATTTTAAACAACTTAAAATGCAAATTAAAAAATGTTGGTTTTTAAATTTATACTTTTTAATGTACATGGAATATCTATTACTTTTTGAACACCTTACAAGAAAAATTAGAAAACATTACAAATAAATTGAAGGATTGCCATTTATTATTTACAGCCATTCAGCAAGGTTTGAATAAAAGGTTACTTATTAATTCATTTATAAGTTAAAGACTAAAATATATGCACGCTATTTATATTGTATCTATCGTTAGATTGTGTGCAAGCGCAGCGAGTGAGAGAACAGATCAAAACATGAATATTGGTCGATGATTAAAAATTCAATATACGTATAATATGTCATATATGTATATATCTCTATATGTATATATAGATAAGTTCGAAATATTAAAAAGTAACTGTAAAAATAACTGTTACATCGTTACTGACAAAATGTAACTACGTTACCGTTACAGTTATAGAAAAAAAGTAATGTCGTTATCAGTCCGTTACAAAAAAAAATAATTATACCGTTACTTATCACGTTACTTCCCATCCCTGAAAGTAACATATACAGTTATACAACTATATCTTAATAAAATTTTAACAAAAATATTTAAATAAAAATTACATTGTTTAAAGGATGATTTAAAATCTAGTAATTTAAATTTTACATCATTTGTCCCTTTGAGTCAACTTTATATATGTACACACACATACACACATGCACACACATATAAAATATAAATATACATAATCAATTTATATATACAAAATTATAGGTACAAAAAAATTTAATGTAATTATTATCAAAAAAAAATTTAAATGTGTAGATTGCAGAGACCAGTTCGTTGCATGTTGGATAGAGATGAAGACATGATGATAAGTGGAACGCGACATCCGTTTTTATTTAAATACAAAGTTGGATTTAATAATGACGGTCTTATCAAAGTGGCGAGAGTACATATATACAATAATGCAGGTTACTCTCGCGATTTATCAACATCAGTAAGTAACAAGGAAAAAAATAAATTGAATTAATTTTTTAATTAAAAATCTATGTTACGTGTATACTATGTGTGCACATGAAAAGATTATAGATTTTATTTTTAATATTTTCAGGTATTAGAACGCGCCATGTTTCATTTTGAAAATTCATATAGAATTCCTGTGTCGGATATATATGGGTACATGTGCAAAACAAATTTACCGTCGAATACGGCTTTCAGAGGTTTTGGTGGACCACAAGGAATGTTCGTAGCTGAAAATATTATTCGTCAAATCGCCGATTATCTGAATTTGGATGTCATCAAGGTACCTTTTGATATTAGAATTTATGTAATAAAATATCTTTTCAAAATTATCTTTTTAAAAAAAAGGTTAAAAAAGGCGCCAAGTGTACGCGCCGAAGATCTCTTCTACAGAAACAGTGATATAAAAAAATGCGCCAAATGTAAAATATAAAAATACAAATTTATATATTGCTTACTATTTATGTATATAGTGTTACTGCTTATAAAAAATTTAATTAAAAAAGCGATCTTCTATTTTTATAAAATTCTAGGTAGTACAATACATCTACACATATCTGATTTATACGTTATAAGCATAAAGAAATGAATTTAATAATTGAAAATACTTCTTTTCCACAGCTGTCTGAATTGAATTTATATAAGGAAGGCGATTTAACACATTACAACCAACAACTTGTCAATTGTACTCTAGATCGTTGCTGGCGCGAATGTCTAATGTCATCCTGTTATGATGAAAGAATAGTTGAAGTCCGACGTTACAATAGGCAAGTAATGATCATCTACGTTGTAAATTAGATTAACAATTACTAAGATCGACGATGAATTTTACAGAGAGAATCGATTTAAGAAAAAAGGACTCGCGATCGTACCTACGAAATTCGGTATAGCGTTCACTGCATTGTTCTTGAATCAAGCAGGTGCGCTGGTGCACATCTATACTGATGGTTCTGTGCTAATCAGCCATAGTGGCATTGAGATGGGACAAGGTTTACACACAAAAATGATTCAGGTATAAATAATATTTATTTGTAAGGTACCCAATATGGCCTATCTAAGCTTTGGGGATTTTTCTAATTTTTTTATAAAAACAAAATTGAAAAATAATAGTCAAGTTTAAAACAAGAAACATTTCTAAACAAAAAAAATACATGAAATATTTTCAATTATTTACATAACTGCAGTAAAGATGTAAAAAAGATAGCACTTGGGCTATATTGAGTACATATGTATCCAATATGGCCCGGCTACGTATTTTATCTTTTTCATAAAAGTTTTTAGAAAAAAGCGAAAAACAATGAAGCACATTTTGGACATGTAAAAGGTTTAGCTTTTTCTGTCCTACATTCTTTATGGACATATTTGTAACAAGTATCGCAGCTATGCATGTCTGTTGAACTCATGATAAAAAATATAAATACGCACAACCTAATCAAATGATAGTGTTTCATGATCTGACTCTTCTGTTGATACGTGCATTGTATTCACACTAAGTACACCCTTACGTGGGCCATATATAGATCTTTTTTAAATAAGTTTTCGTTTTTTAATTATAAACAAAACATTGTAATAAAAATATGAAATAAATACAGTGCTAAAAAGTATAAATAAAGAGCTATATATGAGCTAATAATAATTATAAATATATTTATAATAATCACTTGATAGTTATACTAAGCAAAAATTTATTTCTGAAATTTTAGATTCCAAAGAGCACAAATTGAATAAAGTATGATTACAAAATTGATTTTCTAAATTTTCTAAATTTTGTTTTTAAATTTTACGATAATAAAATCTGAAATTTTTCTAGAATTCTTTTAGAATTGAAAAATCAATGTTTTTTATCTTTTTTTTTCTTTCGAATAAAATTGACTGCATGCAAATGTAAATTATTACATTAAATTGTTAATCTACATATCAGTTCTAGTTAAATTTATCATATTATGCTAGGTTGCTAGCAGAATATTAAAACTAAATCCAGACAAGATACACATCGTTGAAACAGCTACTGATAAAGTTCCCAATACATCTGCCACTGCGGCTAGTTGCGGATCTGATTTGAATGGCATGGCTGTTATGGTAACAATATTTACAAATAATATTTCAATATATGCAAATAAAAACAAAATACATAAATAATACAAAAATTAATTTTGCAGAATGCATGCAAGGAAATTAAGAAACGATTGCAACCAATAATTGATAATGATCCAAAAGGTACCTGGGAAGAATGGATAAAAGCAGCATATTATCAAAGAATAAGTCTCTCCGCCACTGGTTTCTATCAAACACCTAACATTGGATATTCTTTCGAAACTAATACAGGAAATCCCTTTAATTATTTTACATACGGCGTTGCTTGTACGGAGGTGGAAGTCGATTGCCTTACCGGCGATCATGAAGTATGTCTTTTTATTATGTATATTTCTTTCATAAAAAAGAATGAAACCGATTTTATAAAGAAATTAATTTATAAGAAAAAGAATACATGATAAGAGGATGTCATAAAACATTGATAATATTCTTCAATCAATGCAGGTGTTACGAACAGATATTGTCATGGATTTGGGAGAGAGTTTAAATCCAGCCATCGACATAGGACAAGTCGAAGGTGGCTTCATTCAAGGATACGGTTTATTTACGTTAGAGGAAATGATTTACTCACCAACGGGGACTTTGTTTAGCAGGGGACCTGGCGTGTACAAATTGCCAGGTTTTACCGACATACCTCAAGAATTTAATGTGTCCCTATTAAAGGGGGTTTCCAATCCAAGAGCAGTATACTCTTCTAAGGTAACTCTTTCTTAGATAATTTCAAATATCTTTTTGTTTCTACATACATTAACGTACAGTTTAATTTCATAGAAAAGAAATAGAATAGCAATGAAAATGATAGTAAAACAATATACTTATTAAGATATAATATAATGTAGGCTGTTGGCGAGCCACCGCTCTTTTTGGCATCATCAGCATTCTTTGCCATTAAGGAGGCAATCAAGGCTGCGCGCAAAGATATGAATATTCATGGTTATTTTCGTCTTGATGCTCCTGCGACTGCTGCACGTATACGTACTGCCTGTATAGACAATCTAACAATGAAGGTATTAAAATATTAAATTCTTAAATTAATTCTCCAATTTTTATCCTTTACATATATTAAGATGTTTTTTCTTGCAGATTACAGAGCCTGATTTAAAACATCAATGGAATGTAGTGCCGTGAACAAAAAAATTCTCAAAATTGCGTTTATAAAATTTTTTAAGAATTGAAGATATTTAAAGATATTAGAAAAATGTTAATATAAATAAAATATAAATATTGTTAACAAATTAGCTAAATATTTGCGAAGTATATCATAAATAAAAATGTGAAATAACATATCCATTATTACAAACTCAAATCTTATGAATTGTCATAAATACTATAAATATGTTGATACATATGATATTTTAGAGATATTCTCTATAAAACAATAGAATTTAATGCTAGACCGAATAAAAGAGTCCAAATATTTATTTAGTTAGTAACCAATAAATGTTTAAATCCGTACTTTATTTTATCAGGAAAGAATATCAAATAGAAAAGATAATCAGCTTTTTAGATGAAGAGAGATCTCTGTATAGAGAATTCAAGATTAATATTTTCTATTTACTCTTTGAACATTATTGTGTATGCATGTGATTTGTTCATATTCTCGTTTAGAATGTTTAGATTATTCAAATTTTGATATTTTTTTATATTTTTCTTTTATAATAGCAATGTTCAAATATCATATAATTAAATTTTGTTACTATTATAGCTCTTGAATTATCACATAAGCATATAATACAATTTCTTAATCAATCTCAAAGAATACAATCAAATAATGTAGACATACAATTAAATAAGTAAACTTAAGGCGATGCTGGATACCGACGGAGCAGTTAATTTCGTAACATCGAGAAATCTTCGAATTAGCTTTACAGATTGAAAAATCCTTCTCCAGATTTAAAATACATACAAAAATACACTCCTGTGTTCTCAATTAAAGACTGACAAAGACAAAATTAAAAACGTCGGATTTTTGAGCTATCAGAAACGTTTGCTAATATAAAGATTATACAGCTTAGACTTAAGGGGATGCTGGATACCGACGTTACAGTTTCACTTCTTTACTGCAATAAATCATCGAATTGACTTTACAGATTAAAAAATCCTTTTACAGATATAAAGTACGTGCGAAAACAAAGGGTGCTCTTTTCAATTAAAGACCAAAAAAGGCATAAAATTATTAATTAGCTGTCAGCTCACGGAAACATTCACTCATATAAAAGATTATATGAGATTAGGCACATAAATCGAGAGAGCAACACCACTCGGACAGAAATAGTGAAGAATATGGTAGCAATAAAAGTACGAACAAATCTCTAATAAGAGAGATTTTTTGATGAACTCATTTTATTCATTATAGGTTAAGTTAAGGTAAAGAAGAGCGAATATTTTTAATTTTTTTTTTTTCGTTTTTGATAAAGTCAATACTCACGTGGTTTATTTTTGTGTGTACTTTAATCCTGCAAAAGGATTTTGTATTCTCTAAAGCCAATTTAATAATTTATAATATTATAGCTTAGAATCCGACCTACATTATCGACCTCGATCAAGTTCGAGCGTTAATCCATCATCACCTTAAGGTGATGCTGGACTGACGCTCGAACTTGATCAAAGTCGATAATGTAGGCCGGAATTCTAAGCTATAATATTATAAATTATTAAATTGGCTTTAGAGAATACAAAATCCTTTTGCAGGATTAAAGTACACACAAAAATAAACCACGTGAGTATTGACTTTATCAAAAACGAAAAAAAAAAATTAAAAATATTTGCTCTTCTTTACCTAACCTAACCTATAAAATTAATAAAATCAGAATATCGAGAAATCTTTCTTATTAGAGCTTCGATCGTACTCTTACTGGTCCCATTCTGTTCTTTATTCTTGTCCGATATCCTGTGTTCTCTTAATTTATGCACCTAAGCTGTATAATCTTTATATTAGCAAACGTTTCTGTCAACTGACAGCTCAAAAATTCGACGTTTTTAATTTTGTCTTTTTCAGTCTTTAATTGAGAACACAGGGGTGTATTTTTGTATGTACTTTAAATCTGGAGAAAGATTTTTCAATCTGTAAAGCCAATTCGAAGATTTCTCGATGTTACGAAATTAACTGCTCCGATGGTATCCAGCATCCCCTTAAAAGTTATTCTAATTATTTCATAAGAATTAAACTTTATATATGAACGAATGAAAAGGACAATTTTTACAAAATTATTTCTTACATTCTTATATACTCTTAATTATTGTAAATTTATTAACAACTTACTGTAAACAATATAAATTAAACATTACTTATTCCAGATTTTTCTACCGTTTCGAGCAATGTCTGTAAATTAGTTTCGAATAATTCGCATCGAATTGGCATTTCTAGCGCGTAAAATGGATTTTTTAACGCATAATCTGCATACAAGTCGTATACTCTCTTCAACAAGATTTCCATGCCTGGTTGCGACGGTTCCGCTACTATCATAAACTTAATGCCCGTTAATGTCTGAAAGCAATATAAGCGAAATGTATCCGCTTCGAGAATCTCAATTCCGGAACTTCGTGGTTCTGGGCTAAGTTGACTAGCTATCGCAAAAAGAGGATAGAACATTGAAGCCAAAAATATCTTCTCGTTTGTCGTCATTTTTGCCCGACTAAACTTCAATGTTATAGGAAAATTCTCTGGTTGCTCCAACATTTCTAGGATGTCTCTTCCATCTTCAAGTTCACGCCCCGTGATTGCATTTCCATTCACAGTTGTCAACACGTGTCCGACTGAAAAATATATTTGGTTCTTTTTATTAAAATACATGTAGTGATATATTATAAGAATGTATGTAAAATGAAAAGAAAAATATTGTCCAAAAAATTTGGTTTGATTACTAAACTTGTAAAATAATTTTTTTAAATATTTAGCATTAGAAAACCTTAGTTTTACTCTATAGTACATTTTGTACTTTTTACAATTTATGTTTACATTTATATTTGGTTCAATATACCATTGCTTTTAAATATTATTTATTTAATAATTATTATTATATATAATACATTATAATTGTTATACAGTGCACCTCTTTTTTGCTTAATAATTACTAATTTACTTTTAACTCTTATTTATCTATTCTTCATAATATGTTATACAAATATAAAAATGCCAAACATTACTTTTATCGTTTACAAGAAATATTTGAAAATGTCACTAAAATAAATATATATAATATCTTTTAATATCTTTTAAATCCTATGTAAATGTAAAATTAATGTAAAATTAACATTTGCTTATATAAATTTTTTCACCATTTAAATACATGAATTAACAATGCAAAATTTAAAGCTGTTACTCTTCTTTCATTTAATATAATTTAATTTATTTCTCACATCACAACAGACATCCTTACCGTGTATTCCATCTTTTTGACCAAAGGCTACCACTATTTTCTTGTTCTCATAATTTAATTTAATATTGAGTGGAAAATTGAAGGATTTCTCGATTTCAATTCTTGGGACATTGTGATCATGATTGAAGATCAAACCGCCAGACTTGGATACAATGTAAACACCATATATCACCATTTTGCGATTTCTTTCTTTATATCTTCAATTTGTTGCTCAAATCATTTGACATATGTCACTTTTGGTCCTATATTTGACAAATATTTAATTTTTGTTTAGATTTTATATTCAACATGTGGTAAGAGCTCTTTCTTCGTATATGTTTAACATAAAATAATTTAAATTAAAAAATAAGGATATATAATAATACTTGTTGTAATAATATCTTAGCAGATTTAACCTAGCAGATCTACTTTCTAATCGTTCCAACAACCTTACTCAGTGTAGCGCAATGTAAGTTGTGTGTCCTAGCTGGAAAACAGCCACAGTGTATCATTTCATTCTTGCTGTTTACTAAATGTTAAAAAGAGATGAATTGATGTGTTACAGTGTCGTTGCTGGAAAGCACACACAGTGTAACATTGTGTCGAATATAAAGTGTTCCAACTACAATACAAAGTTACACTGCGCGACACTGTAGAAAGATATGAGTATATAAGTGTTGCTAACTTTTCAAAAAAATTTTATGTTCAACATGTTGTAAAGGCTCTTCTTTCGCACATATTAACATAAAATAATTTAAATTTAATTAAAAAAATAAAGATACGTAATAACATTTGCTTGTCGGTTGGCATTGTAAACATTATCTGTGAAAGTTATTAAATGTTAAAATTGTTATAAGATTACAAAATCTATATTCTTGTTGATGGCATATATATAGACATCAAATGGCACTCGGATAATTAATAATTTAAAGACTTTATTTTGGCAATATAGGTTGTACATTAAGTTTTAGCAAATTAAACTAAATTCTAATTATTCCAACAAGAAATTTACATAGTGGAACACAGTGTAACGTTGTGTCCTAGCTAGAAAACAGCCTATATTGCTAAAATAAAGTCTTTAAATTATTAATTATCCGAGTGCCATTTGATGTCTACATATATAT
>JAJVSH010000143.1:35752-48098 GCA_021460005.1 Tetramorium alpestre | reverse complement strand
CGCACGCACGCACGCACGCACGCACGCACGCACGCACGCACGCACGCACACACACACAAGGTGTTTGGTAATTATTGACACAACGGTCGTGTGCAGGTAGGATGGACTAAACTGAGTCAAAAAGTCCTCTACCATTTTGCAGAAAATCGCATTTGTTGACTGAAATTTGATTTAAAAAAATTTTTTTCTCTGTTACCTGATGTGCTAGGGACTTCAAACTAGGCTCAAATTAAAGCTTGAATTTTGCACTACAACATCCATATGAGAAATATTAAATAAAAATACGTAAACATTGTCTACACTCGTTTGTGCGTGGTGGTGCGCACGAGTACAAGTAATACGTGAAAGATGATAACGCATTAACATTGACATCTAAATATCTTGTACTAAAACGTACATTTCGAGAAAAATAAATAGATATTTAGATGTCAATGTTAATGCGTTATCACCTTCCACGTATTACTTGTATTCGTGTGTACCGCCGCGCACAAACGAGTGTAGACAATGTTTACGTATTTTTATTTAATATTTCTCATATGGATGTTGTACTGCAAAATTCAAGCTTTAATTTGAGCCTAGTTTGAAGTCTCTAGCACGTCAGGTAACAGAGAAAATTTTTTAAAATCAAATTTCAATAATTAATAACTCGTCAATTATTGCGATAGGTGCAAAATGGTAGGGGACTTTTCGACTCATTGTCAGTTTAGTCCACCCTACCTGCACATGACTGTTGTGTCAATAATTACCAAACACCCTGTATACATACAAATAATATAAATATATTATTTATGTATAATATACATATGTATATTTATATAAAATCATGAATAATTAAAAAAAGTACGTAATGCATCATATCGGATTATTTGTTTGAATTTTCTGATACATAATTTTATTCAATTATCCCAATATGAAATAAAATAAAAATGTTAATTTAAATGATTCTTCAGCGAGATGTAATAATTTCATAGAAATGGTCAAAGTTATAAAAATTTAGTAACTTTAGTATCTAGAATGTCTTTAATTTATATACACTGTTGTTCATTAATCGAGTCTGTCGAGGTGTACATTAGTGTAGATGAACGTACCATTCTATAGGGAATTCGAATTCAAAAACCAATAGAAAGCCTAGAGATGGTGCGTTCATCTACACTAATGTGCACCTCGACGGACTCGATCAATGAACGGCAGTGTACTTTAACATAAGTTTAGAAAATTTCTTCGACTATGCGTAAATACTATTAGAATGAGTAAATAAAATTAATGTTATGTACAGTTATAATCCACTAACATTTGATGATATCGATCGAATTCATTTGTTCATTTAATACATATAGATTATGAAAAAGTAAGAAGATATCTGGAGACAGTGTAATTCTTTATTTCAACGAAAGGCAAATGAAAAGAATGACAAATAGCAATAGTTCTAATTGGCTAATGTCATTTCATGACTATTCTCTCTAGGCGTGACATATTTCTGAAATTTATAGCGTAACATATGTAAAATACGGAAAAATAGCAGAATACTATTTCTGTAAAATGTTTGTAAATAGCTTCTTGTAAATCACTTCTTTTTTAGCATAAAATCGACATTAGAAAAAAAACTATAGAAAAAGATTCGCGTTTTGGCAATATATACGAAGATTATTTGGAAAATAAAGATGAAGTCTAGAAAATTATTTTTAAAGCATTTTATTTTGGGTTTGACTTATATCTTTAAAATATCTCTTTATTTATTTTTCAACATAGTCACCATGAATCTCAATGCACTTGGTAAGTCTGAGAAATTGTTTTTTGACTTCGATGTTATAAAAATCTCTCGCCGAGTCTTTTATCTATTTGAGAAAAATTCTCTCTTAATTATTCTGCTCTATTATTCATAAAGTTCGTTGATCATTAAATGTCTATCAGTACGAATTAACAAAAATTTTTTAATAAATTTATCAGTGACAATGATTTTCCACTTTTTCTCGCTTTATATTCACGACATTTTATTACGCTTTGTTTGTTCATAACGTCTTCATCGTAAATAGAAACAAATTGATTGATGAATTTCATGAACAATAGAGCATAAGAGAGAGTTATAAGAAAGAATAGAGTTGAAAAATCAAGTAAGAGAGTTCTATGATACCGAAATTGAAAAACTAATTTGCAGGCTCACCGAATGCATTGAAGTCAGTGATCATGTTGACAAATAAAGATATGTTCTAAAAGTATTATAAGTCAATCCCAAAATAAAATGCTTTACAAATAATTTTTTGGACTATCACTTTCCGAATACATCTTGTATAGGGCAATATGTTTTAATCCTGTCTCTTTTTTTTCTTACATTTATCTGATTTCCCGTATTATCCCGCATGTCCTCCAGTTATTTCTTAACTTCCTATATAAATTGTTACACTTGTATATTTTCGTGAGAAATATAAAAGCGTTAGCTTATTGTAATAATCATAATATAGCGTTCTCATTTTATATGATGCAATAAATCGTACTTCGAGCTCTATGGCGATATTTAAAACTCTTAGCTATCTTGACACCCGTCATAGAAACAAATTGTCTAACGATTCATTCATTACTTTACGAGATAGGTCATTCCACTTCGCTATCGGAATATTCTATTTTCGTAGAAATGCGAGGCTTCTTCGAATATCTTAATCCTAACGTGTCAGCAATCTCCTCAATATGCGACAATACCTGGGATATAAATAGAATTACGGTTAAAATAACAAACCTTTCAGTTTATCAGGTATTACTTACATAATCTAATTGTTCCTTCGTATGCGCGGCAGAAAGACAAAATCTAATTCTGCCTTCCATTAACGGCGTTGCTGGGAATCCAACGCCGACGGTTGCAATGTTACGGGTCGTCAGAGTACGAATTACTGTGCTGTATTGAACATTACAGGAAGGAAAAGAGAATGAAATGATAAATTCGTATTTTAGAGATAATATCGTAACTCACCCGATCTTGGAGAATAAGTAAACTAGCATAGGCACAACGGGCGAATCCTCGTTTCCATAAATTATAACTCCAATCTGATTCAATCTGCGTCTAAAATACCTCGTATTCTTGGCCAACTGTTTGATACGTTTTTCACCGGCGTCGGTGCCATCTTCCCCTGCAATAATTCGCATCGATGTGATAATTTGTTGTGTAACAGGCGGGGACATCGATGCCGCATACGTATGCGCGTGACCATATATCCTTATGTGATTTATCAAGGTCTGCAACAAATGTTTAATTAAAGATAATTATTAAAATGTATGTCGAGACTGCTGGAGGCTCGTTAAAATATTACTTTTGTTCCGGCTATATATCCACCCGCCGAGCCAAAGCTTTTCGTAAATGTTCCCATAAGTATATCTACTTCACGCGGATCAATGCCGTAGTAATCACAAACTCCTCTGCCATGTTTTCCCATAGCACCCGCGCTGTGTGCCTCATCCACATAAAGATAGGCCTGTTCGATAATTAAAAAATTTATATTAATCGTAACAAAATTTAAATTTAAAGAAAGGAAGAGTAATAGTTGGCTATTTAGATTATAATCGAAGTTACTTTTACGAACTTTGTACTTCTTTTTTAACTCTAGTATCTCGGGTAAGTGGACGATTGAACCTTCCATAGAGTAAACGCCCTCAACAATGATAACTATTTTCTTCCAAGGTTCGCCAGTCTTTGGTTGTCCGAAAACGATAGCCTTCTTCAAACACTCCTCCAAATGTTTCACATCTGTGGACCATAACGGTTTTAAACTTTTAACAGAAGATAATTACGTGTTTAGTATTTGACTATTATTGACTATTGAATAATATACGTACTATTATGCTTGAAGATCTGCGTCACTGCGCCAGATAATCGTAGCCCGAGAATAAGTGACGCATGATTCTTCTCATCACTAAGAACCAGACAACCTTTGCTAACCAAAGAAGGTAAATTTAAAGAGTTTGTGGCAAATCCCATTCCAAACACTATAGCGTCCTCCACTCCCAAAAATTTCGCAGTCAATTTTTCTAATTCATCATGTATCGGCATAGTACCTTAGCATAAAAATAACTCGTTCAATTTTTGTTGCTTAATCAAGAAAAGAAACTTTTTTAAAAAATCATGCCAAGTAAAAAAAAAACAAATTTTAAAACGAAGGTATAAGAGTTTATTTCAAATTCTACAAATTAATTTATAAATATTGAGAATTGTAACTTGTTAAAAAAATCGTATATTTTTAATATATTTATGCTATATTATTTTGTCATTTCATATAATTATCATATGGAATAGAATATTCGCCAAATAAGTACCTATTAACCGTTTCAATTTCAAAGAGCACGTTTCAGCTTCATGCTTACATATGATTATTTATTTCATAAAAATATAAAAAATTCATTTTATTTACTAACTACTAATTGAATCTTGACAGTGTATAAAAGCGTATCAACAATGATTCTATGGTGCTTACATGACATACATATTCTTGTTATGTATCTTTATACATTATTCTTGTATAAAAATTTAATTTAGTTTAAAAATTTAATTAGTTAAGATAAAGATCAACTATTTTTCTAGTTTGCATATTTTGTTATTTCAGTAATATACATATGTATAGTAATAATTTAATTTTGGTTGACATTTTCAAATGTTTCCATTTATTCTTGTTCGGTTAAATAACTCCCCTAAATTATTTACCTAACTCAAGACGCGTACTGCAACTGGCACAACCAAATTTCCTGAGCGTTTTGATGCTCTCGTCGGCGCACTTACCGGTCGCTTCGGCGAACCCTAAATAATTGTAAGAGCCCAAATTTATACATTGCGTTTCAGTTCCAGTAAATCTGTCAGAATTAAAAAATTCGGGATTTCAATTCTATTGATACATGGAGAATCGTGGCTTTGGTCTGTGGTTTGATATGTAGTCAAACTTACTGAAACGTCCATCCGTAATCGTGAGTTATCCGATCTTTTAATGTGACTATTGCGCCAGGAACAGAACAAATCGGTCTGTTCCAACAGTCTCTAACTCGTCTGTAAACGTACTTGAGATAAAACTTCTCAAAGTTGTCGTAGAGCGGAGCGTATCCCTAAAAACACATATTTAATAATATAAAATATTTATATGTTACATGAAAAATAAGATGTCATTGTTTATAAAAGAATTAATAAATATCGCATAAGGAAAATATCTATATCCTTTACATGAGTACATAAATTATTTTTTATTGAATGGAATATATGAAATAAATAGAATTCTATAGGATATTTATAATATTGTCTGATTTTTCTCTATACGTTAATGGTATACAAACATTTTTATCTACAATTTATAGGAATCTTTTAATGTGTTACTATTAATGTTGATATCGACGCATGTGAGTCTAAAATTTAACGTATTTAATTTGACTCTCTTTTCATTTACAAGAATACTGTAATTTGTATCAACGGTGAATAAAATAAAAATGATTATCGTCGTACTTCTCTATTTTTTTCGGTGGCAATCTTCGGAACAAAGAATAACTGATTAATAAATCCCAGGAACATGAGAATATAGAAACCAAGATGTGTAAGCGCTGCTGTGATGAACGGAACTTTTTCAAAGGATTCCCTCGACTGTGATGATTTTTGCAATTCCACTTTTGTCGGACAGTGGGCAGACTGCAATAAATTTATATGCTAAATTTGTACAAAAATATTATTGATCGGTCAAGGTATCTATTGAAATTTTCAAGATGTAATTTTCAAAATATTCGAAATTTATTTTATTTTCTCTTAAGAAAAACTTGTTCGTAAATTTCTGATTTTTTTACATAATCTCACTTAAATTTTCAAAATCGGAACTTTATCGAAGAACTTTTAGATAAAAATTAAAAATATATTATGTAGGTTTCTTAATTTATATCATCGTTGTTTCTTTTCCTTTAACTTATATCATCAAAGATAAAAATCTAGACCGATTCATTTAAAATATTAGATTTGAAAAAATAGTAAATATAGAGTACTTTTAGAAATAGACATTTCAGATTACAAAATTTTCATCATTTTATTTTTTAGAAATATTACAAAAAAATAAAATCTGTGTCACAAACATAAAAAAAGTTTTAACATTGAATTTTGAAAAGAAATTGTTTGAAATAAAATATTAATTATTTTGTATATAAATATAAAAATATATAAAAATATTTTACCAATTATTAAAAATATAGATAATCGTAAAATTTATGGGAAGAAAATTTCGATAAAATTTTTTGAGAATTTCTACACATTTCTTCAGACGAAGAAAGATTTTCTGAGAAAGAGAGAGAGAGAGAGAGAGAGAGAGAGAGAGAGAGGGAGGGAGGGAGAGAGGAGGAGAGAGAGGAAGGGGAGGGAGGGAGGGGGAGAGGGAGGGGGAGGTGGGAGAGGGGGAGAGAGAGAGAGAGAGAGAGAGAAAGAGACTTGGAATAAATTCCAATAATTCAGTTGACAGTTAAGCGCGTTGCGCTTATAACATTTCGATAATATGGAAAGAATTTGTAATTTCATATTATTTGATACGAGAAAAGAGAACTTAGATCAAAATCAATGAATTATTAGAATTTTGTAGTAGTTCTGTCGGTTGAATTAATCGCTACTGTAATTTGTTCCAAATCGTCTTAGAAAACTTCAAATTTTTCAAGTTTTGCTAAATTTATAGACACCTTGCTGATATATGTATATTACATAAAAATGCTATGATACGAAGAATTGACATAATAAATTTCATTAAAAATATGTGAGAAATGTCAACAATTAGCAATGAAACGTAATACTATTAAGAAATTGATTTTATAATCTACAAGTTATCGAAAAAAATTATATTTACACTGTGATAGCTCGATTCACAGTACAAGATCGTATTTTGCTTTACACCTATAACGCGAATTGTTATTCAGTTATTTTTTTCATCTATTATCAAGAGAAAGATTAGCGATCTACTTTCTCTGAAATATTTAATCCAAATTTCTGCGGAAATTGCAAAATACTTAAAGAATAGTTGTAAATTTGATCAAAACTTGATTTTATTACTTGAAGAAAAAGATTATAAATACATAAAATTTTTCGAATTAAATTCTGTCAAAAAGTCATCGTATTCTTTTCACATTTCAGATTCTTTCGGTCAAAGTCGGTTAAAGTCGATTTTTTTCTCATTTTGAGGCACTATAATTTTCAGAAAAATTAGAATTACACTAGTCAAAATGGAAATTGCAACACCATGAAGGAATGGGATTGCAAAGCTGTAATTGAGTATACAGGGAGGCAGTTAAGTAATGATATGATAATAACAATTTCAAATTCCTCTGCTTCCTTTATTTGAAAAATTAATACAGAGTATGACCACCATGAGCAGCAATATATTGCTAAATTCTACGAGGCATGGAATTAATGAGATCTTGGATCGCTAAATTTTTACTATGGAACAATTGACTCTCGCAGTTCAGCGTGGGATACAATTTCACAGGAAGCGATCCAAGGTTTCATTAACTCCATGCCTCCTAAAATCTAGCAATGTATTGCTGCTCATGGTGATCATACTCTGTATTAATTTTTTTAATAAAGGAAGCACAAAGGAATTGGAAATTGTTATTATTATATCATTATTTAACCCCCTTCCTGTATACTCAATTGCAGCTTTGCAATCCCATTCCTTCATGGTGTTGCAATTTCCATTTTGAGTAGTGTATAAATAAGAGACTAGAGGTCTAGTTATTCTTTGTAATATTTCGATGCACATTATTCTTGATGTGTTCAGGAAAGAATTTTTTGAGCGTTTCCAAGTTTTCTCAGGTAAGTCATTCTTTAGGAGCCTAGGAGGAGCCTTTAGGAACTTATGTAACTCTTAATGATAATATCATTATATTATTATATTGTCTTTACGTAGATTTTTTTTCATATATGTATTACATCATACATGTATTACATCCATGAAAATAACGGCAATAACACTTTCGTTAAGAGTTATAGAGCAAAACTGGTGATTATGCTGTGACATATAAAGAGGAATCCAAAGAAACGATTGGAAACAAATATTTATGTCGATTGTCAACGAGCATAACGAGTCTCCTTTCCTTTGATTCGCTGATAAAATGGAACATATTTGTCCAATATAAATTTTGGTTATTTCGATTTTGCTGTCAAAACTGAATCGTTGAAATAAGTTCGTTCATTCGTGTTTATTCGCGCCCTTCATTTAATCTTTGCGCTCCGCACTTTTTATGAAATGGACTGAGAATAGATTTATCTTCATCTTTCTTAGATAAATTTAAACAATTTTCTTTTTTTTTTTATTACTTTACGAGTGTTATAAAATTTTGAAATCCCTTTTAAAATCTTGAATCCGGTTTCTTTATGTTCTATACACGTTTATTTCTTGCCTTTTTAAACATGATGGCATGCCACACTTGCGTGTCATGTCTAAATACGATAGCGATCTCTATAGAAAAGTCTGATCTAGATTCATCTTAAGGCGACATAGTTTCACGTTTTCATAATAACACATTAAATTGGCAGATTTGCTCAACTTCTCGACCATAAGTAGGTATGCTTCAAATAGTGTTCAAATGATATAAACAATTGGTAAAAAATTTGAGACCATTAATTGTAAATGTCTACTACATCAAATGAAATGCATTATAATTTAACATATTTTTATTATGTTATTTATAATGAAATGAAAAATAATATAAAACGTTTGAAAGTTCTTCAAAAATTTTTTCACAGAATGAAAAAAATATTAGATATTAAAGAATATTGAACACTTTTCGTCAAAATAGCTATCCTTAATCATTTCTCCTTAATCACTTCTTTCATTAATCTAGGTATATACAAGTTATTTATTTAATTTTTTTTTTTAAGAAAGACTTCTATTCATCTTCTAAATCTATATCTTCTATTATACCTTCTGTTATATTATAAAAAATCTGCAGCCTACTATAAGCTTAAAGAAAAAATTTTATAACTATAATTCATTTTCTTAAAATTGAACAATATTATGTTAATTGTGCCAAATATAATGCTTATTTACTTCCAAATTAAGAAAAAATATTGACAAAAGCATGAATCAGATTACTTTAAGTAATATTTTAAATTTGGCATAACTTGGAATATTTAAACTGGAAAATTTTTAAATTTTGTATGTAATTTCAAACTTGTAATCGTAATATACCCTATCTTTTTTCTTTTTTTCTATGCGCGATGTTTATTTCATTACGTTTTATTTAGTGATTTAATTATATGTCTATCAAGCTCTAGGACGGTTGAAAAGAATACATCTTTTTTTTTTAGTTCTGAAGCAATTGTGCTTTTTTTTAAAATTAATTATTGGAACAAGAAGAAGTTAAGATATTTAATATATAAATCGTCATAATCTCTAAAATTGATTACAGCACTGATAACGATTTCCGTGAGCAGATTACTCGTTGGCGGATCACTTATCATGTTTCATGGACAGACTAACAGTAATATCTCGTGGTCACATCTTAAAGCGCTCTGTCGTGTTTGAAAAAGCAACGAGTTAACCGCTCGCATTATTCAATATTTTTTAATGAGAAACAAATTATATGTTGATCATGCAATGATGCTTGCACTATACAAGACGATAATGCTGATAATTAATATTACTATATATTGTAGAAATATTTACGTGCGACTCAATATATACATAATGATATAATGATATTAAACACATCAATAAAAGAAGAACTCATACGCCCGATTTCACTACGGATTATTTATTATTTCTCACGTCCAACATACAATTTTTTTGTAATTTAGATAATATTTTGTTCTCTCGTGTCTTTTGAAGAAACAAACAAAAAGCGAACGTTTTATTATTAAAGACTATCTTATAGTACGATCGATGTATATTATAAGCTTCTAATTTACATTTGTATCCTGAAATAATTGATCAAAAAACGCATCTTCTTATTTCTCATAAACATTTAGATTTATGAGAATTTAATTCTATTATGAGCTTTAACAACAAACAATAGACACTAGAATAATATTACATAAATAAAAGTATTATAATTTTTTAAGTTATATTTATTTTAGAAAGTTATCTAATATAATCGTTTTTAATTAGAAAGTTTTTAAAATTTGACGGTTTTTATTTATACCATATACTTTAAGCTCTCGCAAGAAAATTATTTATCTTATCAATAATAGCATTTCAAATAATATATTCCAGAATAAAATATTAATATAATTAAAAAAATGTTAGGTAAAGTTATTGCTAAGTTTTTTAAAGGAAAATGGAAAAGTTTCTTTCTACAAGAATGAAAACCATCTTGAAACAGACAGTGATTGTTTTGAATAATAAAAATGATTTGCAACCTATATAATTTACAATTATTAGCAAGTCTATTAAATTAATCAACTCAATTAATCTAGAAATTTGATCTTGTATTAAAATTTGAAAAAAATACATCCAGTATTTTTATTACATTTTCACGAAAATCATATAAGTATTTATATTATGTTAAAAACAAATAGTGATTTCCGTTGATGACGTTAACTTTACACTGATATGTTCGAAAGGCACACGAAGATATCTACATCCGAAAGAATGATATAAATATCTGATATACGCGACCGATAAGATAATATGCATTAGTTTAAAATACTAAAAATGCCAACATTAATATTTTGCATTTTATCGATCAATTATATTCGTTGTTTTTATATTTAAATAATTTCATAATCTTCAACGCGAAGCAAGTGGTGCATGTGCTGAATTTGCTAAGAGCATCTTCTACCCAATCTTCTTTTAATAATTGATAGAAATGTCCATCTTTATCAGTGCAGATTAACTTAACTCTCGGTTTACTTTACTTATCTTTTCTAGAAATAGAAAACGAGAAGACGAGCAAGTTAAACCGAGATTAAAGTTAATTTACATATGCCTATTTTTACTGATATAGATTAACTTTAATCTTTAACTTACTTTCTATCTTTTTCTAATTCTAAGAATTGGAAAAAGATACAAGATAAGTTAAACCGAGATTAAAGTTAATCTACATTGGTAGAAATGAACAATAGAAATGGGCATAATCGATAAATAATTTATCATATAAAATTTGTAATATTTTATAACGTGAACGATATTATCTATTTTTTTTTTATTTAATACATAAGGGTCATCGCACAAAAAATTGCATAGCTATACGTATATGCATAGCCTAAGATTGTCTGGACCAATGAACATTGAATATAAATCAATATGATTTAATGCTTAATGCTCATTGGTTCAAATGCTATGTAATTTTATATGCGATGGCTCTAAGGCTCCTGCTGGCTTAGTTGTCGCGTTGACAGTTATACATACAGCGTCACACAAGATAAAATTGTGAACTACAAAGCGTGAAGAATAACTCCAAAAAGCTCAATTAAGGCCCTTGCGGAATATTAGGCAACAGGCAACAGGAACAGGGAATAGATTTTTCAACCTATCGGAAACCGTGTATCAACGTATGTGTATTGATACACGCTTTCCGATAGGTTGAAAAATCTATTCCCTGTTCCTGTTACTTAGTATTCTGCAAGGCCTTTATTCCTGCAACGTATAACATTTCATTTTTCATTTTAGTGCAGTGTTTTTATATTTAAAGTAATTGTCATACTGTTAAAATATACCGAAGACTCTCATTTTGTTATGATGTAATATGTGAAAACAAATATGTATAATATTTTAATTCGGTAGCTTGTCAAACAACTTATTTTCAATATATGAGTTACTTATTAATTACTCAAACAAAAGAAAAGTTTTCAGTATATTTTACAAATTTATTCAATTAGAAACGTTATTCTATTAAAAAAAACATTTTTATTTTAATATACGTTGTAAGAATTTTTATATTTTCTCACTTCTGACGTCATTAATCCAAGATGGTTGCAGTAAGTGAACAATTGAAAGAAAGATAAGATAAGGAATAGTGAATTATATGTTGTAAAATTCGTGAATTTGATTGGCGTATACTGTTAGATTCAGGCAAGATTGAGAGCATATGCCAATCAGATTCATGATTTTTACAACAGTTGCAAAGTAGCTTTTTCTGCTGAGCGCGGATAATATGTTTGCTGAATAGATCGTTGATTCAAGTTCGGTAGAACCCTAAGGTGGAAGTCCTCAATCTTTTTTGTCAAAAGAGCTACATTAAAATATTTGCAATGATCGGGAGACTGAGTAAGTTTTTATTTTTGAAAATTATATAAAAGCAAAATATCTTTATTTAAAAATTCTTTTACAATTATAATGTAAAAGAATATTAGTTTTATATTTATTATAAAGAAATCCGACGCATCGACGACGATCGAACCGCAGGCTCTCAAAAGTACAAC
>JAJVSH010000143.1:0-25207 GCA_021460005.1 Tetramorium alpestre | reverse complement strand
TATATATATATATATATACATATGTGTGTATACAGGGTGTTTGAAACAAAAGGTCTCACACGAAAGTTAGTGGTAGATCGGGTCAAACCGAGAAGAAAAGTCATGTATCATTTTACAAAATTCGCAATAGTTATTGAGTTATTAATTGTAAAAAATCGGGAGAAGGGATAGGCAGAACGGTGCGGGAGACGTGAGCGGGGGTTCGCTGCTCCTGCTGCCATTGCCGCGCCATTGCCGCTCTCACGTCTCCCGCACCGCGCTGTCTATCCCTTCTTCGGATTTTTAACAATTAATAACTCAATAACTATTGTGAATTTTATAAAATAGTATAGGACTTTTCTTCTCGGTTTGATCTACCACCAACTTTCGTGTGAGACCTTTTGTTTCAAACACCCTGTATAAGACATATACATATATATAAAACATACATATATGTATATATTCTGAAACATGACATTTTAACACATCTTTCTCGAAATTTGTGTGTGGATTTGTAAGTTTAGTGTTTAGTGTTTAGTTAAAAATGAAAATGGAGAAAAATAAGATGCATTTTCATCATTTGATATTCTTTTATTTCCCGAAAAAATGCTGTATACAAATAGCAAAAAAATATGTGCCATTTCTGGAAATGAGTAACTGATTGTGAAAGTACAGTTTGTAAGTGATTCGCTCGGTTTCGAAGTGATAATGATAATTTTGATTTGGAAAACCGTAAACGTTCTGGCAAGCCTGCAATCATTGATGATGATCAAATCGTTAATTAATTGAAAATAATCTATGTCATACAACATGGGACATTACAAAAATGCTTTACATATGAGTGTTATAAGATATTTCGAACCATTTGGATATATGAATCGCTACGATGGCAGCAAGATTTAATGGAAAAAAATTGAACGGACCGTACTTCTATCAATGATTTTCTGTTCAAACGCAACGAAAATAATCCACTTTTTAAACGAACAATCCTGGGCGATAAAATATATTTTGTTTTCAACAATGTGAAGCGAAAAAGTTTTTGGGGAAAACGAAATCAGAAAACGAGTCATCGTTATTTCAAAAACCGATCTGTATCCGAAAGTGATGCTGTGTATGTGGGATTAAAGGGGATTCGAGCGCTTTCCGCATAACTAGTCATTAAACTCGGACAAGTATTGTTCCTAATTAGATCAATTGAAGGCAGCAATCGATGAAAATCATTTGAAATTGATTTATCGGAAGGATGTCATCTTCCATCAGGATAACGTCAGATCTCATGTCTTTGTAGATCCGGCAAAAATTGGTGCTTAGCTGGGATGTTCTATTTGCCATATTCTCCTGATCTTGCACCTTCAAATTACTACTTATTTTGATTCCCACAGAATTCTTTTAATGGGAAGAACTTCAATTCTTTCGAAGTCTGTAAAAATTACTTGAATCAGTTCATCGTTCAGAAAGATACCAAATTCTGGCAGGATAGAATCATGAAACTGTCTTAAAAATAGCGAAAGGTAGATGAAAATGACACGTATGTGATTGAATAAATTTATATAGGGGAACCCGGAGTATATCGAACCATTTAAACATTAAATAAATTATGAATATGTTAAAAATAAATAAGTCAATTCTAATTGCTATTAAAATATTCTTTAGAATGTTTACTATTAAAAAAAATAAGTTATTCGTGAAATAACAGTTTAAGTGGAAGAGATTATCGATTTAGTAAAAGAGGAATTTTCGGGTTATGTTTTTTATGCGGGGTATAATGGACATCTCATAAAACTTGTTCATTTCTCAAACTTTTATGTTTAAATCTTCTTAAAAATACATATTATGATGCGATAAATAAATATGTTAAAACAAATTACTTTCTATGTATTTAGTATGTTACAACATGTCATAACCTAAAATTGAGATTAGCGTCATTTATATTGATAATGTTACAACATTATCAATATAAATGGCGTTAATCTCACTTTTAGATTATGACATGTCGCTTACTGCCACGCGCATTCACTACGGCACTGTTATCATTACCCCATTACTAGTGGTCCGTTATGTCTCAAAACATATAAAGGACTATGCCAGTTTCATATAAAGAATTGGGCTCCGAGTGAATACCAATGAGACATGGCTAGATCTAACGGATTGGACCAAAGACATTGAAATAATATGTTTAAAATGTATTTGCCGAGGTTCATTAATCCGGTTAAGTCCCTAAACGCGTTATATTTCGTCATATTAGAGAAACTCGGATACTGTTCTTCTGACGGTGTTATATGACATCTGGGATATGCCCAACATGGGATATGCATCTTGATGAAGATATTCATGTACATACAGCAATAGCAGCCAGTAATATTTTCATACAATTAGAGAACTCCGATGAAGAAGAGGAATCTGGTAAGGGTTAGGTCAAGTTAGGACAAATTAAGTTCGTGCATTCAATAGAATTCAATTAGGTAATTAAAACCTTCTGTTTCGTACTTTGTGAGTACCTTGTGAGCCCCCTATCGATTAATATATGACTCATGAGTATTCACTCGGGGCCCAAACTGGGCATAATCCTTTATCTTTGATAATATGAAGCATTACAACGAATCGATATTTACACAGACACGTTACCAAAGTGACAAGAAAAGTCATCTTATAATATAAATGTATTTAAAATAACAAAAAAAGGATTTTTATCATTTATTTCTTTATGTAAATATATCAAAGAATTGCTACTCGGTCGCACAGCAAACGCATTAAATAATTTATAACAACTTTTAGCTAAAAATACTATGACAATTGATAACAGCACTTAGAAAACGACATTTTATAGCACTTATTGCAACACATTTAATTACATAGCAGCATCTATGAGCAGAGATATTGATACAGCGCCATTATACCCCGTAGTATCGCTTTGCCCCGGGTTTCCCTACAAATATCTAAACATCTTTGAATTTCACTTAAAAAAACTTAACTTTTGTACGAACTTTTGTTCAAACTCAATATAATAAAAGTTATACATGTATTGGAAAAGTTTTTCATGATTTTTATGAAAATTGAAATCTCATATCTCTCTCTCTATATCTCTCTCTCTCTCTCTCTCTCTCTCTCTCTCTCTCTCTCTCTCTCTCTCTCTCTCTCTCTCTCTCTCTCTCTCTCTCTCTCTCTCTCAATCTAACTAGATTTTATCTGTTACTTTCACTTTAGATCCGTTTCATACAATTCAAAATTGGTGTGAAGGCATATAATAAAGCTATAGAAAAGTAAAATAAAATTCTATTAATTAAACATATGAATTATTTTCAAAAATTTTTAAAAAATTAGGTTATTATCAGTAACACTTGATTAATTACATTGATTTCATATTCATTTTTGTACATTTATTTTTTTATTTAATGATGCATACACTTTTAAATTTTATGTACCTATTTAAGTTTTATGTACTTGATGCAATTTTTTATTTTATAAAGTCTTTTATGAGATTACTTAATTAATCTTTATAAAAACTGTGAGAGAAAAATATATAGTTTTATTAAAGAAACACAAGATATAAAAGTTTTAATTTTTGAAAAAATTGTTTTGAAATTTTTTATTAGTGTAATCTATTTTCAATTAAAAGTTAATAAACTGTTATTTAAAATATTTTTTGTTAATAATTAATAAGAATTCTCGATAATTTCAATGAACTGTATAACAGGCGATGAGAATCAGATAGCGAATTTCGGTGCAAATGCTAATGTTTAATCTGAGTGATGTTACATCTTTAAGGTGATCCTAAAGTGACAGACGAACTCACACGAGGTCGATAATGTAGACCGGAATTCTAAGCTATAATATTATAAATGATTGAATTAGCTTTACAGAATACAAAATCCTTTTGCAGGATTAAAGTACGCGCAAAAATGTACCACGAGTATCGACTTCATATCAAAAACAAAAAAAAAATTAAAAACATTACTGAAATCGAGGCACGTATGACTCGAAATTTTTGCGACGTCGACATTTTTTTTTGGCTTTATAGAACTAAAAATTTCTTGTACAGAATTAAACTACACACTCAAATAAAGGGGGCTGGATAGTTATTTTGTGCATAGAAGCTCTAAAACTTTTATATGAAGCTAATGTATTCACAAATTGACAGTTCCAATCTCAATGTTTTGTAGGTAAATAGACATGTTTTATACTTTTTTTCGTTTTTAGCGTGAAATCTAGTCTAGCCCCCTCCGTTTGCGTATGTACTTTAATCCTGGAAAAGGATTTTTAATTCTATAAAGCCAAAAAAAGTGTCGACGTCGCAAAAATTATTATATTTTTGAAGGTAAAACAGGACATTTTAGGATCCCCTTAATTACAATTGACGAACATTTCAGTTCTTGTTCGAGTCATCTTCAGAGTGCTACTAGTATTATAATGTCGATATTCTATTGTTAACTAATTGATACCAATATAATCAATAAAATGTTATTATGATCCTTATGATATTAACATTATGTAATAATTAAATATATAAACTCACCAATAAGTTAAACTAAACAATTAATAAAATGTTGTAATAAAAAGCCGTTAACAGTTTAATATTGTCGACCTACGTTTGAATAGAGACTGATGACCAAGGCAGAGAAGGTGAAGATAAGTTATTACCAATAATGTAATATTATTATGTTTCAGTAACTAAACATTAAAGTCATTAACAATAAGTCATTAACAAACCAGTCGTTTTAGGATAAAATTAGAAATAAATTAAAAATTAAATAAATTAAATAAAAATTGAATAGATAAAATTTAGATAAAATACTAAGTAAATAAATTATATTAAGTAATCAATGTTTAGTTACGAAAGTCTCAGGTAATTATAAAACAATTAATGAAAATTCTCTAAGATGGATGCATATGCATGGTGTAGATATTCAGTGTCGTTTTGTGAGTTGATACACTATTTTTGTAATTTAATGTGGGCCATCTCAGTTACTAAGCGTTTAGAAAGAAATCTTTCGTTATCAAGAATTTCAATCCTCTTCCAATCAAACTTATCTTCTGTTCAGTTCTGTGAATAGTAATAACTGAAAGGTTATTTTTCTTATTAATTTGTTACTTATGTTCTGTGATCTTCGTTATTAGTTTTCTTTTGGTTTGCCCAACATAGCAGGCTTCTTATTCATTACAGTTAATTTTGTATATCACATTTTTCAATGAGAGTAATGGGAGAGGATTTTCCTATCCTTTAATAAATTTATTAAGTTTATTTAAACTAAAGTAAGATAATCTGGTGTTTGATTCATTAATTACAGTTTTGAATGTTTCTGAAATTCCTTGGAAGTAAGGAATAGTAAACTAATTAGTTATTGTTCTATTTGTAGTTTTCATTCTTGTTTTGTTTAAACGTGTGATTCTTAATAAGTGATTTTATTCTAGTATTAATAGTTTCAGAAATGAGTTTTAATGGGTAATTATTGGAAATCATTGAAAATAAGGATGTTGATAACAAAAAAGATGTTTTTCTTATGAAATCTCGGGTGTGAAAACAAAAAAACCTTATCAACTAATTTTATTATTGTCCCTTTCTTTTGAGTGAGTGGATGTCGAGACCAAAAATTGGGGTATCTTCCCGAAAATGTAGGTTTGTGAAACCAGTAAAAAATAATAAAACTTTCGTCATTAATGATAGTTAAATCTAGAAAATTAATTTCTTTATTCCCAATTTTAAGAGTGAACTGAATTTTTAGATGGAAAGAGTTAAAAATTTCTAAAGTCCTGTAAATTTGTTCACTGGGAATAGCCTGATGATAACTATATCATCAACATACCCAAGATAAAAATTTTTTGTTAATATTGAAATTATCTTAATTATTGTGCCAACTGATAGAATCTCTCTCTCTCTACGTACGAACGTGCGTGTGCGTAAATATATATACAGGATGTACCAAACATGTGGGCATAACTTTACTGATGCATTCAGTACACTAAAATAAAAAAAAATCATAAAATTCCTATCTTGTTTCTGAGTTATAGTCGTTTTCGTATTATTTGGGTTGTTTATCAATCTTTACAGAAATTGTTCAAAGTGACCATTTTCGGCTTGAATACAAGCTTCTAAACGTCTTATTATTAACTTTTTAACCTTTTCAAAATTGTCAGTTATTGTCCTATGTGGTTTATGCATGATGGTGCTCCATCTCATTTTAGTTGATTAACAATACAGTTTTTAAATCAGTGATTCTCGAATAAATGGTCATAAGAGACCAATCAGTTGATCACTTCGATCGCCGGATTTAATCCGATAAATTTTCATTTGTGGATCTGAAGTCTTTGATTTATAATACAGAAGATAACGTTGATATACTCCGACAGCGTATTATTGGAGATTGCCAACAAATTCGGACAATATCTGGCAATTTTGAATGGATCAGAAGGTCAATAGCAAGATGTTTAAAGGCTTATATTCAAATCGAAGATCATCATTTTAATGAGCAATTTCTAAAGATAGGTGAATAATTGATACAATACAAAATGGCTATAACTCGGAAATAAAGTAAAATAGGACAAACGTTTATATGAACTTTTCTTCTAGATAAGAATATTTTAGCATGCTGATAAATCAATGAAGTTATATCCACATGTTCTAGTACATCCNGTATATTTAATGCAATTACATATGTGTGTGTGTATATAATTATATACATACATACAGTACCATCCAGAAGTTTGGAAACACCCTATAGAAGTATGCAATTCTTTAATCCATTAAGGCCTATGGCTAGCACAACCGAGATAGCGACAAACTAATTATTGGATTCATGGCATAAGGTAAAAATAAGGTTCATATTTTTCTTTTGTTTATTTTGTTTGTTAATAAAAGATTGTTAAAATTTTTTTTTATTTATTGTTTCTTGCAAAATCTAAAAATATCATTGGATATTATAGGAAAAATCATGAAGATTTTGTCTGAAACATTTTTTTGCAGGAGCTTTAGTTTAGCCAGAAAAAATGAAAAAAGAATAATATCCTCCATAAGTTTGGAAACACTATAAAAATGTGCAATATAAGGAAAATACATAAAATCGATTTATTTTAGTTTGAAAACGTTTATTTAATTAAAAGAAACAAAAAATGTACCTATATATATTTATTTTAGTTAAATAAACATTTTTAAACTAATATAAATAAATTTTATTACGTATTTCCTTTATATTGTAGTATTTTTATAATGTTTCCAAACTTATGGAGAATTTTTATTATTCTTCTTAAATTTTTTCTGGCTAAACTAAAGCTCTTGCAAAAAAATGTTTCAGACAAAATCTTCATGATTTTTCTTGTAATATCCAATGATATTTTTAGATTTTGCAAGAAACAATAAATAAAAAAAATTTTTTAAACAATTTTTTATTAACAAACAAAATAAACAAAAGAAAAATATCAACCTTATTTTTACCTTATGCCATGAATCCAATAGTTAGTTTGTTGCTATCTCGATTGCTGGCCATTGGCTTTAATGGGTTAAAGAATTGCACACTTCTATAGAGTGTTTCCACACTTCTGGAGAGTACTGTATATATAATTGCAAGAAAAATACAAAAAAATCATGAAAAACGAAAACTGTTCAGATTTAAAATAAAATAGATAATCTGTAGAAAAAATAAAAAATACAAAACAAAAATATACGAAAACAAATAGAACTGTTTTTGCAAAATACCAGGTCAGTTTTTAATTAATTTTTATTCCAATGTATAACAATAAAATTATAAATATAAAAACTAAATTAATTTTTATACAAGTTTTATACCAAAAAATTTTTTTAAAATAATTGAAATTTAAGAGTTAGAGAAATTTGTTTTATAATTTAAATATAACTTCCATTACAATATGTCAACTATATAGAATATTTTCCTTACTAATTACATAGCATCATTACTTATTAAAAATTAAGTAAAAAATCCATGTTTTTCTATAATACTTAATAAAAAATAATAATTATTAAATAAAATTAATCTAATCAGCCTTGTTCTTTAGACTAGTCGGTAAAGCAAATCGTAATCGGACGCACGACAGCCGACGGCCGGCAGCCACCGGTCGTTGCATTACTTCGGCGTACTAGGCAGTAGTGGGGATGGGAGCAACTGCGCGATTGGTTCGAGCTACTTGGAGCAATGGGAGAGGGCAACCCTTCGCGAGGGGAGTACATCTCATGACGGCCGAATCTATCCGTCTACGTCGATTGCATCGAATACAATTGAATACTGTTTGGCTTTGTCGTTTCGTGCTCCGTGATCCAGTTCCTTTCGTTTGTCCGTGATCCAGTTCCTCACGCTGCTGGTCTTCTTCATTCATTTCCCAGTTCGCGCCTCCTCTTTCTGATTCTTCGCGTCGTGCCAGCCGGTTACGGAACGACATATGAGAAGCAGTTGTAGTGCTTCTAGATAGACTCGCGGCACCTCTCGCGAAAGTGACACGAAAGTGGCCGTGGCCGTAGCGAGGCGCGAGAGACGCACGGTCAAAAACGGTGGTGAGTCACAGGGCGGCAAGGACGTCGGATGTTCCCCACTGAGGAATCACGACGGCACCAACGACAACGGTGGCAAGTGGGAGTAGCGCCGCTCCTTGTATCTGACTTTTATGAGAGTAGGGAGCATCGCGCAATATACCGCGCAACCGACATTGCGCGGGGATTGAAGCTCTAAACTAACGGCTATCGGTCAATTCGCGCAGATCCGGTGAGTCATCGTTAATCGCCAGGTATTACGATCCGCTGTTAATCTCGTGATCGAGAATGGACTCGCGAGTCCAGGACACCCTCAACGACGTCCTTCTCAAGAGGGATCACGACTCCGTCGACGATTTCGAACATCTCGGTCACGACGGCTCTCCGGACGACCGTCCGGAGCAGGAGCAGCAGCAGCAGCAACAGCCGCTACCGCGATCGATTGATGCGCCACGTGTCGATGATCTCCTGAATATCGGCGATTCCCTTCAGGATCCCGTATTGCCCAGCGCGCTTCTCGACACCGAAACGAAGCCCGTGCCGGCGACACCGCCGCCTTCCGCAGACTTTGACAAGTGCGCGGCCATGGCGCAGTCGTCGGATCCGTTTCAGCAACCGCTGGATCCGGTCGATCCCAAGCTGGCCTCCATGACATTCGCCGAAATCGAGCGGGCTCGTTACAATCTTCGTGATGACGATGACGACGACGACGACGACGACGACGACAACGATAACGAGGAGGAAGAAATAGTTCTCCAGCCGCCGTTGTTACCAACCTCGACCGCGACCACTGCTCAAATTGACAGCGATCTTCTGTTAGTGTCGTTGACGAAAACCGACATGCAATCGGTCGAGAAACGTGAGGATCCCGTGACATTGTTTACCGATTATGGAAAACAACACGAGTGTGATGTCTCTCTGCTGAGCAATGTCAATGTCGACGAACATGAGATTATGCAGAACATCAGATCATCGATGCTGCCAGCACCGGAGAAATCACCATTGATAGATTTCCTCGGAGATGATGGCGATCCGTCGAGGGAGGACAAGGTTAAGAATATCGCGGATGATGATTCGTGGAACGTAGTGGAGAGAACAGACCTGAAGCGAGAAAAGACCAAGGCATTTGAGCCGCCGACGAAACCGCTGCCCCCATTACCGAGAGAGGCGCAAATCCTGGAGAAGGCACGCCACGACGTATACGAAGCATCGAGTGACTTTATAGCTGCGGAGGCCACTACTAAGCCATTATCACCGCCGCCGCAGCATCAGCCCGCCGATTCGAAGCTCGAGAGTGTCAATAAGCGGCGTGAAATGCCGAAACCCAAGGAAATCGATCGCCCAATCACTTCTCGCCCAGTCGTCAAAAATAAGCAAGAAATCGAGATCGCGCCGAAGGAAATATTCAGAGATATGGGATTGGGTGAGTGCAATCTTCTTGTTTTTTTCTTTTAATGATAAACAGCCGCGGTCTCGCTTGCGTAAGACTGAAGTGATAACAGGCGAGACCGCGTGTGAGAATCATTTTTAAATACAACAATATCACGTGAGCAGACTGCTCGCAATTGACAGTTGATTTGTTGATATCTATCAACCGACATTATTTACGTTTGTATTAGACTCATATTTTACCGATGTAATTTGATGGGAAACTTTTAAATAGACATTCTTTAAATGATTATAAAATAGCAAATTTTGCTCCGTTTCTGCAGTCAGTATACCATTCTATACCAGTATTCTGTTCTATTTTTGCTAATATTTTGTCAACAAAATTTGTAGCAGATACTTTCAAAACTTATACTCGACAGATATGCTTATCCGAGTATGTACTCTTAAATATAGCAAATATAGCAAAAACTATATCACGTTTGGTTATATTATAACACATCTTTTTGTCAACGGACAAATTAAGGATTATTTATCGCTCTTTTTATTTTCCAAGGAAGGATGTAGTATTGCGATTTGTTTATCTCTATCTTAAGATTAGCAATTAGATTCGTATCTTAAGTATCACTTACACGTAATATCTGTGATAGTTAAAAATATTTTCTCCCTCAAAGTTCTTACAATTAATATCATAAAGGCTATTTTACATTTATCGTAACGTTTTAATCGAAAACATAAATAGTTAATGATGAAACAAAATTAAGGGTTTTTTACGATTATCTTATGACAAACATTACGATATAAATAAAATAGCCTTAAGATGAATGGTTGTTACTCTGGAAATCTTGGATTTCTCGTTTGACTGTCTTATAATATTTTTCAAGATACTACTTATGTTTAATTAATAAAAATTTAATGTATGCGTACATGAATAAACAATTTGAAATGGTTTATTAATGTTTCATTGAGAAACAATTTGCTTTACGTGTGCATACATGTCTAAGAAGGTCTGAATGCCTTAAAAATTTATACCGAATTCTCAGAATTGATTGCCCCAATTATATTTGAACTGGTCATAATCGAAAGCTTGAATTGACATCAGAAAAATATTGTTAAATTTTTTATTACGGTCTTAGTTTTTGAAATAAATATTTTGATAGAGAGAACAAATGACATAAGAATTTCGGTAGTGCCTTGACGATGCAGTGCCGTAGTCTCATGATCGGCACCTAACACATTCAGCAATTTTTTTATATATTTGATATCGTGACGTTACTGTGTCGCTTGATCAAATATGTATATAGGATACTATGCATTGCTAATCCATGTTGAATTTTAAACTGATTGTATGTGTCAAATCTTATTTAGTTATTCGGCTTAAAAAAATTAGACAGGAGAAGACACTTCCACAAATTAACACATTATTATATATAATAAATTGATTGTAAATTTAATTAACAGTTCTAAAAATTACCGCGAGACTCGGTGAAAAAATATCAAATTTTTGGAATAATTTGAAAAACTTAACGAGATCGGGAGAAGCACTAGCACAAATATTCGAACGAAATTCAATATTACCGAGTAACGTGCGTATAATATTTGTGAATCAGAAGTCTTGAGGAGAATGTTAATTAATTTAGTGGTGATGCATAAACTCAACCATGCCTGGAAGTACTTCCGCCTGGTTACAACATTTGCCATCAACGTGATACTTGCTCAGCTATCTTTCGTGTATTGTATGCACGATTAAAATAGCTGTAACCTGCGTACTTTTTTTATCCACATTACGTCACGCTCTACTTAACAATCAAGAAATAATGCATTCCACGGGGAGCGACGACGCGCAGAAAATTGATGATGTCGGCACTAACTGCAAGTTCCAACCAATTACGAAGCGATTAATAATAATCACAGATCAATATCGGTAAAGATAACAATCGTGAAATTGGAATCTTGATATTATATCCTTTTAATGATAATAGTAGATTAATTCTTTTTAAAGACTAGAAATTATTAACATTATGTCTGTAATGAACAATTAGAAATTATTACGACATTGCTAATTCTTTGTTCTTTTTATAATTGATAATTGTGTTGTTCGGTTGGTATCACTATGGTTGATATCATGAGTTGAGGTCACCTCCTGTTATGTATTATATCGATCCGAGATACCTGATTCTCCCCCTGTGCGTTTCCTATGAAAATTGAGACGTGCAAACTCGTCACCGCACGAAAATTTTTTTCTCTTCTAGAAATATTCTTTTCTTCATACATTTAATTTCAGATTGTACACTCTATTTAACTAACGATATTTAATACTCTGTTACTTATAGCGACATATATGAAAAAACTTATGGATTTTTATTTTTTTTAAATAAAAATCATAATGCAAACAGTTTTTGCGGAAAAGAAAGATTCGTTAATTTGTTATTTCTATGAAAAGTTGGAGTAAAAACAGTAAATTATCATTTATTATACGGAAAAATCTAAATTTGGATTGTTCCGCTTTATTTATATCTATAATATGAAAAAGTTTTGCGAAACGATGGCCAAAATTTTCATACAATGTCCAGTCATAAGAAATGTTTGTACAACTTTCTTTATTGATATAAAATCGATTTTCTTAGATATTGAGACATTTGTACTTTTTGGATACTTAACAATTGAGAATGAACCAGTAAATTATTTAATATGCAATTTTTTAAATGTTCGAGAAAGAAGATGATAAAATTATTTTCCTCAGCCAATTTTAACCTTCAGACGATCCTCGATTTAAATATAATGTTCTTAACAATAAGAAGAGAGAGAGAAAATATATTTTTTATTCGAAATTTATTTTTAAAAATTACTTTTGATTTAATTAAGAATCGAAATAAAAAAATTATTAAATATATTGATAAAAAAAAATAATTTTCGCATATATGCAATTAATTTATACTGTACTTGGTAGTTAGGTTTTCAGATAATTATGAATTTGAAGTCACAAAATTATAAAATTTTAAAGAGCAGATCCAATATGGTGGATCCGCTATTTTAAATTTTGTGATTTTTATCTCAGATTCATAATCAGTTTATATATAACATATATAATCCTGGAAATAAAATTTTACATGTTAACATTAAAACTTTATATTTACTTTATTTAACAAAAATTTTTTAAATTCTATTTGTACAGGACGGCAAAACATTATAACGTCTCGAAATTAATATTTTGCGTCTAATGTGTAAAACACGTATATTTTTTTCCTAGAGCAAAAGTTTTGTGATTTTGTAAAAAAAATTCTACAAACCTAAAAATTAAATAGGTATTAATAAAAAATTCAATTAAAAATTTAAATAATTAATTATAAAGATATATAATAAAAATTAAAGTCATTAAATATAATTTCTTGAGTTTTGCTGATAAAAAAACCCTCTTTGAATTGATCAGAAAATTGGTTAAAAATAATATCATGTATGTTTACAATTTTTGGCTAACTATGTGTGGCTTTTTTTATTAACGTACGTTTCATGATTCGTAATATTAATCGTTGACTATTATACTATAGCGCCGCACGCGCACGCGCATACGTACACGCACACATATTTACGCAGGTTTATGTCCCACATACTATACTCGATGAATGAGTATTTTTATATGATGATTCACATCTCACGACCGTATATTCTCTCTATTTTTTGTACGGAACATTTTGCAGCTCACATATACAGGGTGTGTCATTTTAATTGCCCGAGGCAAATATCTTGAAAAAAATGAAAGATATGAAAAAATATTTCAGATAAAAGCACAATTAAATCCAATTGTTATATTTGAGTTTACTTTACTTTAGTACTCAAGAATAATAGAATACGTAGAATACGAAATGATTCTTATTAATTTGTATTTATTATAATCGATTATTGATAATAAATTTTACGGCAAAATAGCTCGATTCGTGCTGAATAAAATCAAATATAATTTTGACGAAAAAAAACATAATTTTTTTATCTTCATGAATGAAAGATAGTTGAAGAAAATATGGTAAATATATCTCTTTTTCTTTTGCCATTTCTCACTCTATGACACAATCATTTATATTGTACAGTTTATACTTACATTTATCTTTAGCACATAATTTCTTATGTAGAAAATATATCGTGGAGTTTGTAACTCAAGTAAGAAATAAAAAATTATGTAAGTTTCTCAATAATGTTTAATAATTTTGTTTTCATTCATTGTTTTCTTCGATCGTATTTATTTAACATTTTTATATACGAAAAAATATAATTTTTAATTTTATGAATGCAAATAAAACCACCGCGAATCAAAATATCAATGAGGAAACGATTTAGATAATTGGATTTATAAATGTTTTTATCGTTTTAGTCACTTTTAGCCATATATGGTTATTCGTTTACATTCCGTAAAAAAATCCTGGGAATTGTTTATTTAAAGAGCTTGAACTGTTTATTTAAAAAGCTCGCGTAAAAGATATGAAAAAAATTTTTTTGCTGTAAGTTGGTACCAATGTCACATAACTGTTGCGTAGAGTTTTGGCGTGATCTGTCAACTAATTTGTTTACAGCTGTTGGTTTTGTTAGTCGATCTCAAGTGTGTTCTGCGATTTTTTAAATGGATAAAAATATCGAATAAAGAGTTTATCTCAAATTTTGTGTTGCCAACGAAATTTTTTGTGCTGAATCGTTGAAAATGTTGAAGAAGGCCTATGATGACTTAGCTTTATCGAAAACACGAGCATTACACATCGACCCTTTTACGCGAATTTTTTACTAAAAACTCGACGAATGTCATCGACCAAGCACCGTATTCCAGATATAATCCCGTGTGATTTTTTCCTGTTCTCCAAACTCAAATTACCACTTCGTGGAAGACGTTTTGAGTCCATTGAAGCCATAAAACAAAATTTGCAGGAGCTGGAAGCCATATCGGAATGTGTCTATAAGAAGTGTTTCGACGATTGGATTATTTGTTGGCATAAGTGTATCGCAAATGGGGCCTATTTTAAAGGCGATAAAATAAATTTGGATAATTAAACCAATATTTTGTGTTTTATTGAACAATTTCCGGTAATTATTTGACAGAATGTATATATTAATTGACGGTAATATTGCAAATATATAAAAGTATAAATAACCTAAATGATTAAAGTCAATACAATACACACAAATATTATGAAAGTTAAAAAATTATGTTAATTTGGATTATTGTGAAAAGATATGGTGTGTTAAATTTACATAAAAATAATATGTTTCAAGTCTAAAGAGAAGTTTGTATGTTCTCATAACTATTTTTCTAAGAGACCAAGGATAGTACGAAATAATTAATCAAAAAATGGATCTTCGAATGAGACTTATATTATAGTCAAATTACAATAAAAATGTTTAGAAATTCAAAAACCCTTGTTAGATTTCTTGTTTTTGATCTTGGAGTTTGTTCAATTACCTGCGTTTACGATAACAATCAATAAATCGTAAATATTATTTTTTAATGCTGTAATTCTAAGCAAAATCGTAAAACTCCTAAAACCTAACCTGCTTTTGTAAGATTCATAAGAGTACTATGAGTAGATCTTCAATTCTATGCGTACTGTATGTCATACTCTATACTTATCTTTTTACGATCGTTTCGTAAACTACGACTTTACGATTGACTCATAGATTTGCTTAGAATTGCAGCATAAGTTTCTATTATTTCTTTTAAATTTTTACAATCTAAAAATAACGTACGTATAATTTCTGCCATTTAATTTGAATAATAAGGAGGAGGTTTTGCAATTACGTATTTGGAATACGGTATACGTTAAAGATACGATAAAGTACAGAATCGCATCGAAAAACGAAAGTGCGCATGCGATTCTGTCATTTTAACATATCTTTAACGTATATCATATTCCAAATACATAATTGCAAAAACTCTCTAATGTTTCGATATCTATCCGGTAAAACGTAATTTTAAAGAGAACAATTTTTGCATTTTTTTTAATATAGAAAGTAAAAATATGATTAGATTATAGAGTATTCTGTACATATATATAATTATATTTTACAAATATTAAAATCAAAATTTATGTCATCAGCAAAAAATTACAGTTACAAAATTGTAATGTTGTAATTTTGTGAGAGCCTTATTTATATTATATGCTATGTTTTTTGAAAATATACTTGTGAGAATTCGAAATTAATATAATACATGCATTAACAATAAGATTCATTTTCTTAATTTTTCTTTACTCTTTTTTATGTGTAATTTGATCAGTTTTAAATGAGTTACAAAATATATTTGCTTGAAAATTATAATATTTTTTTATCATTAAATCAGAGAAACATATTTCATAAATTTTAGTAAATTTTGTTTAGATTGAATTACATAATAATATGGTAAACTAAAATAGTAAAGCTTAATATAGAGTTGTCCCCCGCACAAATCATATGGGACAATCCGCTCTGGTGAAATCGGTTGGATTTTTCGTATGTTGTAGCTTATGACCTGCTAAACAAAAATGTAATAGTCAAAAAACTAAATGGACAGTTATTGAACTACAACTGGTCAAATATGAAAAACTTGGGCAGAGAAACGGCCATTTATTTCAAAAAGTATTGGTTTATTGGAAAAAATATTTGAACCAAAAATAGTGTGGTTTAAAAATATTTAATAATTGGCGATACTTGTTTGTTTTGGACTTTCAAAGATTTCGTCAAAGTCTACATCAAAATCTTTAGCAAAAATTTTTATTTTTTATTGCACATTCATACAGCTGAAGTCAAAACGTTTTTAAAACACAATTGACAAACCTTCTTCGGACAAAAACTTTTTCGAGTTATCTTCAAAAAATACTGCCGGCATTAGCATTACCCAAAGTGTACCACGTGGAGGTTGCTCAGTCGGATTTACGGCAAGAGCGTAATTTACATATCGGAAAAATCGTGTTTTATTTTCTTCTTAATAGAATAAGAGCGTCGAAGAAAATTCACATTTTACAACGGATGCGAATATGAGAATCAGACCATGGACCAAAATCGTCTGAGACGATTGAGCATCAGGCATAAAAAGATTTCATATACTTGCAAAACGGATTCGCAGAGCGTATGAATCGCGCGATTGTCGAGCATGGCTATTTTAATTGATGCGAAGTTATACAAAGTATATTGGAATTGATTGAGATCGTCGCAACCACGACTTACTTGATCAACAGATCACCAGTGACACGATTCAATACGAAAACTCCTAAGGAAGCGTAGGACAACGACCAGATCTGAAACATTTACGGATATTCGGCTGTAAAGACTACATTCACGTGTTGAAGAGCCAAAAGCTGAAATAGGATTCTAAAGCTCAGAAAATGATAATATTTAAATATTTGTCGTATATATACATCGACAAAATTATTAGGCACCCCATTAAAATAAAGTTTCCTAAAAAATAATATTTCAACAACAATAGCAATACATTACAACATATATAATCGTCTATTATACCGTTCGTTAGAGCAAAGTTTCAACTTGAAGAATCCATTTTACAAATTGATATACGATAATTTTTAGTGGAGTTATGAGCAATCAAAATGAAAATGTCTATTTTAACAGTTTTTTTCTTTAACCCTTGACAACTCATTTATGAAGAAAGAGACTTTATGACATATCTAGCGATGAAAGGATCAACGACAGAAGGACAGATTCGGCAGACATTGAAGAGGCCCTCAATGGACTGAATAGAGAATCATGACTCCAGGCCATTGAAGAACAAAAACCATCTCTTATTCAGAATGATACTTGGGAATGAGCCATTCAGAAATGGAAGAATATTGAACATAAAATGGTTTTTATGCACGAAAATAGACACATCTGGAAAAATTGTACGACGAAGCAAGACTAATAGTATATGGCTGTAGGGAATAAAAATACTATTTAGAGTTACAGAATAGGCCTTAAGAATAGTTACAGGAGGCCGTGACTACGAGCATTGGCAAAAGAAATTAATTCGAGCTTGATCATTAGGATATAATATACAGTCTCAGATATGACTGTATATTGTGACAACCAGGAAGTTGTGGATCTTGAGAAGACAGTATGCTCGTCGGCTACGTAGCAAACACTTGTCGTCAAGCACCATTTTCTGCGAGAGCATATTGAAAACGAAAGTATCGAGGTGTTAAAACACATCCCAACCGAATAATCGCCAAACGGACTTACCAAAGCGCTTTTTCGTTTCAAATTGAAAAAATTCAAGGAAAACATGGGATTAATAGATTAACTTCAGTTTATAAGGGGGCTAACTGAGATAAATGCAAACTCATTTTGATTTTTACCGCGCTTTTGTCGCGCAAGCTATCGGTGTTAGCGCCGCTACACGATAGCACACGTTTTTTGTTTCATGCTCACTAACTTCTTTTCTTCTTATACCATCCTTCCTTACAAACAGCACATTGAAATTTCGATTCCTTTGTAAAATCTGCCCAGAAAGATTCTGTCCCAAGAGTAACAGAATAACTTGTCTTATAAAAAGTACATTAAAAATACAAAATTATTTTTGTAAAATAGAGCAATACTAATTATTATATTATATGATTTCTTAAAGACCTAATAATTAATATTATTTTTTTTATCAAAAATTACTTTGTATTGATAGAAATAAATAATAACATATGTCGAATTAAGTACATGCGTACTTGACAGAATTATTGTTCTTAAAACAAAGTGTCAAATGGAAGAATGTCATTTTGCATTTTTAATAATTTCTTTTACACAGATTTATTTGCTCCTCTTTTATACAGATTATCTCCTTTTTACTTATCATAAATTATAAAATATGCTTCACATATATCGGATACTTCTTAAAGATCGCTCATTAATCATATAGAATTATTGCTTATCAAATATTGAAAATCGAAAATTGAAAAGTTTTGAATCATTTTATTCTTTAATGCTTAATAGTAATAAAATAGTAATCATTGAATAAAGTTAATTAAATAAAATTCGCATCGTTCTTTAGATAGACATAGCAGTCAATGAGTCATATGGGTGGGGCCTGGCAGTGTAAGTAGACGCTTTGTTGCTAGGTTCACCACATACACGACTTATTGATAAATGTCTGTTTAAAAAATGACGCTGATTAAATTAACTTTATTCAATAATTATTGCTTTATTAAGTACTAGAAAGAAATGATTCAGAACTTTTCGACTTAATTTTTGATAAATAATAACGCAGTGTAATTATTGGATTGTCTTTAATCCTCGGAAAACACACTGGGTCATATTGACCCTGCAGTCAATTTGATAAAAAATAGTTTTAAAGCGTTTTGAAACTGATAGGTCTGAGGGTAGTATATAGGGCCTCTGGTGGTAGTTTATGATCTCAATTTTAGATAAGACCACTTCCCGCGCAAAGCAAAGCAGCAGTAACCGCTTAACAGTCGCTCAAAGTCGGTGCGGTGTCAATTTGAAAATTAAAAAAAATTTTTTTTAACTTTACTTAAGAACTAATTTTTTTTAAATTTATTTATATCTCAAAAGCATAAAATTTAATGCAATAAACAGTGAGCAACAAATCGGAAACTCGCATATCTTTCGAGCAATTAATTTGAGATCAGTTGTAGTACTGAAATTGACCAAGTAACAAATTCTTTTAAGATACATTATTCTTGTCCCGATAGCATTTATACTTTTCACAATTTTTTTTTTAGAGATTTTGTTGCGTAATCGAGACAGAAGAGAGCAACTAATTAGCCATACATTCGCATTAAAGAAATATTTATTTGATTTTTATTTATTTTATATTTTTTTGTGTGGCTGTGCTGAGTTTAAATTAAAGTTAGCACAACTATCCGTTTAAAAAAAAATTGGAGTAAGAGTATTTATAATGGAGCAATTTATAATTAGCCACAAATTCGTACTGCAAAAATCCGTATTTGATTTTTGTTTATCTTTTTCTTTTTCATGTGGCTGTGCTGAGTTTAGCCTTAAGTTCGCACAGTCACTGTTTTTCCGAAATGGCTGTAGCAACAAAATTTGCAATAGAGAAACTAATTAGCAACAAAAGAGCACTAAATAATTATGTAGGTTTTTTTCGATTGTGTTGAAGTGTCAGCTTTATAGACGTTATATTATACTAATTGTAAGATAAGTCTAGTCGTTTACATTGTAATAGATCTAAGATTTTTGAGGTTGCAATGCCATTTTCTAGTTACGTCTTTAGCTATTTATTTTATTGCGAATCTGACAGTTTAACAGTACACGTACCATTTCATGCGCAGTGCGTAGTCGCAGCAGTTCGCTGCTATTGGTTAAAAATTTTTCATGAAATGACGTATTTTCGGCGCAAAATACATCTTACCACAGCTCGCTTCTATTGTTTTGAAGTTAAACCGGGCGAACATATCTGCAGCAAAACCGTAGGAATATTAATACCTATATGCAATATTATTTGTTGTACTTGTGCAGTGTAATATTAGAACATTTATTTCAATACCTCAAACAGAGTGATAATCATTGCTACTTTTTTCTGCTGAACAACAGCAGTAAATTTTTAGATCTAGTAGCATGCGTTTACACCGAAATTCCAAGCAATCTATTTTAGGTCAGATCATTAAAAAGTGACGCCTGACATAAAGTCTGGTCAAATCACTTATCAAGCGTTTATAGTAAGGAATCTTTTATAATAAGAATCTTTTGTAGTAAGAAGCGTTTATAGTAAGGAATCTTTTATAGTAAGGAAGCGTTTATAGTAAGAAATCATTTAGGTCGAATTTGAGATATAGGCCTAAATGCACGATAATGCAATGTAAACGTAGCCTATATGTGTTTGTATTGATAAACATTGCCAATGTCACGATTCGTTTTATCTTTATTTTACTAATTTACTTTTTTATCAACACACATGACCTTTCAATTTTTATCTTTCTACGATGTGATTATGTATTACAGCAATTGAGAATACACGAGATATGATTGTTGCATGTGACGATCACATGCAACACATCTACCGCAGTTAATCATTACAGAAATCAATATTTCACACGCAATTGCCGTCATCCTGATAACCTTATCCGAAGAACTGAATAAAGGTTCACGAAATATGTTTTTTTTTTCCAAATCATTTTGTTGATACGACTAAATCTATAAAGATTGACCGGAAAGCTATTTTGTGAAAAATTTGAGCTTGGAATAAGTACAAGAAATATTAATTTTCACAATAAATATGTTCAAGCTAACAACTGGCTTGCTCACTGAGCAAATGCTGCTTGATTAACAAACAGCAGTTTGTGTCATTAAACGCATGTACTTTTGAAATAATATAAACTATAATTTTTTTATAACAGAAATTATGTACAAGAAATTATCATTACTAATCTTTTAATAATATTGTACTATATTTTGTATTTTTTTAAATGTTTGTATTATATGAAAGAAAAATATTAAAATATAAGTAATGTTATTAAATTCGTGATTAATTAACCTAGAGAAAAACACTTATTCGCTAACATTTATTTAAAAAACAAATTATAGAATATATATAAAGAACTGAAACGCTGGCTAGAGAAGCGAAATTAATATATGTTTCGCAACTAATTGGAAGATACTTATTGCGACATAGTGCAGGTGATAATTTTTACCGTTCAATGCATTTTTATTATTTATTATATTTATTTGTTGCGTACAAGCTAGCTGCTTTGTGTTAATTCGAGTGCGTTCAATTATTAATAGAACGATAACATAGGTCTGTAAATTTTTATCTTTTTTCTGCGGTCTGGAAAAGAAGAGTGATTTTCTGTAGTTTTTTGTGCGCGGAATCCGAATCTGAAGTAAAAATATTTTAATACGTCAAGTTTTCGAAAAAAAATGGAATTGAAGTTATCCAAAAACGTATTTTAGGGCATTTTTAAGACTTTGTAGCTAACGAACCCGATGTGCGAGAGACTTTGAAAAGACTTGAGAGAGAGACTCTCAAATTAATGCTTAAACATTGTAGGGGAGAGTTGCTGAATGCGTACCGGTCTCCTAAATCATACCTCTTCAATATTTTATAGTTTCATTTAAGATAAGCAACATTTATTAACCAAAATATGAAATAAATGAGTAATATGAGAGTATATGAGATAATATGAGAGTATATGAGAAATGAGTAATATAAACGAAAAATTAACATGTTATATCTTATTTTGTACTTGCTATGAGCATTTTAAAAAATCAGGTACAGCTGATGTAAATTTTTGAGTACTTTATACAGCTAATAATTGTGTAATTATGTCATTTTTCAATGAAATTTTATATTTTTCTGAAAGAAGGTTTATTTTAAAATGTCTTGTATTTATAGTATACCTATACATATTTACTTAATTGTATAAATTATATTAATATTTTTATAAAATCTATCTCGTTTCCTAAATCGTACCGTTACAATAATATCAATCTAAAACTGAAAATTTGTAATAATAAAACTAATTAATATAAATAAAAATATGTATATTAATTCAAAAATATATTCAATCAAGTTTCATTTTGTTATTCTAACCTTTTCATTATTTATTAATTTTTACTATTATTTTTAAATATTTCATTGATAAATTATAAATAAAACAGGTACTAGTTTATGATTCCTTTTATTAATCTTATATTTTTAATTATTTGATCCATAAATTTAATACTTTTTGAGGAAATACGATTTAGGAGACATACAGGTACGATTTAGGTGACCGATTTGCTAAATACCTTTTGTAGCATGTTACAGAAGAACTTATATCTCATTAATTTATTATTAATGAAAGGTTTAACATGAATAATAAGTGCTTTAAATATCAAGCTACAATTTCCAACTTTTATTTGCATTCCAAAAGGTACCAAATGCAAAATATAATAAAAAATATCTTAAGTGGTACGCATTTGGCAATTCTTTCCTTCTTTAATATCAAAATATCGAATCTTTTACTGCCAACATCACTGAACTTCTGGTGCATTTTTTAGGAATTGATGTACGCTCGCAGTAAGTATAACGATTGATCTATTATGGGCCAAAAATCATTGCACACAGTAAAAATTTAATACATGGATCTTACATAACTTTCCGTACAATAGAATTACGAAGTTAAATTTTTGAAAAATCATTAAAAAATTGTTTAAACAATATTTGTTTAGACAAATGGAAAAAGTAGTTTTATTACGAAAAGTACCTTTGATCCCATGCGCATATTAAATTCATTATTAAAATTTTTATTGTGTGCATTGGTTTTACATAGCCCACAATAAAATAACCATCATACTATACTACAAGTGTACACCTACTATGTCTATCTCTAAAAAGTGTATCGATGTAGTAGTTCGATGATACCGGCGGTAAAAGATTCGATATTTTTATATTAAAGTACAATATTTAAGCATTAATTTGAGACTTATTCGAATTCTCTCGCCCATCGAGTGCATTAACTACGAAGTTTTAAAAATGCCCTAAAACGCGTTTTTAAAAAAAAAACGCGGAAAGCTTCAACTCCATTTTTTTTTTTCGAAAACATGACGTGATAGAACATTTTTACTTGCGGATTCGGATTTCAGCGCACAAAAAAATGCGGAAACTCTTCTTTTCCAGATCGCAAATTTATGCAGGCCTGTGTAATTTGTCGTATACCTATACGGAAAAAATAAGTTCATTAAATTTTATCTGACATTCATTTTTGGATAGGGCATAATTTCTAAACAGTTTTATGTATTTTTTTGTAAAAAATCCTAGACATCTTGAAAATACTGAAAAAAAATCATAGAATTATTAAGGTGATCCTAAAGTGACGGACGAACTCACACGAGGTCGATAATGTAGACCGGAATTCTAAGCTATAATATTATAAATGATTGAATTAGCTTTACAGAATACAAAATCCTTTTGCAAGATTAAAGTACGCACAAAAATGAATTACACGAGTATCGACTTCATATCAAAAACGAAAAAAAAATTAAAAATATTACTGAAATCGAGGCACGTAGCCAAAAAAAATTGTCGACGTCGCAAAAATTATTATATTTTTGAAGGTAAAACAGGACATTTTAGGATCCCCTTAAAATTCTGTATAAGAATAATAGACTATCAATGGTCCTGTCTAAAAGTCGATAACTAGTTATATAAAATTTAATGAATTTTCCGTGTACTAGAATAAATCATACTTTTACATTTCTGGACTGCAAGGACTTATATTCGGTAAATGATATTTTGTTACTAATTATCGATTGCTTTACACTAGTATGATACATAATATTTATTAAAAATTTTATAAGCTGGAAAAATTTCCAAAGCAAAAAAGTTTACCACTATAAAAAAAATGTTCAATTATTATAATAAATTATTGTAATAAACATCATTGACGTAAAAACTATCACGCCATTTTAGAAACATATTTTCAAGTAAGATTTAAGTAATAAAGTTGAAAATATTTGAATTGGCTTAATTAGAGGCCAAATTATTCAAGAAACCAAATTAAATTAGGATTTTATTTCTTTCTGAGTAATGTAACAACAACGTTACACATCACAGGAAAAATTATAAGAAAATATACTTTTGAAAATTTGAAATAACATTTAATTTCTTGATGGAACATCACTGCAATTCAATTTTGTGAGGTGAGATGACGAAGATCAATATTGAATTGACCGTACTAGACATAGCTATTAAAATCGTGAACATTTTATTTTTGAAGTTACCTTAAATCTCTATTATCTATTGCGGTAATAAATTTTGAGTATTTAATGGAAATTATGCAATTTTTTCATAATTAAAGACACCGTTTTAGAAAGCGTTTGTAAAAATTTCTTATGAAAATAGCGTAATTATGTATATAATAGAATATTAAATTTCTTGAATAATTAATTTTAGGAAGAAAATAAAATTTTTTTAAACGCGTCTTATTTATTAAATATCTTTAATTTTCAAATAAGGATATAATGTTATTTAATGCGATATTAAATATGCAAAATATATAACAAATTTAACTCTAGGACCCCACTGTGGGGTGTAGCACACCCCAGATAATTTTTAAAAAGATGGCCTTCCAAGATTTTTGAAGGAGTGGTCTAAACATTAGAAGTGAGGAATGTCTGAGGAGGGAATTAATAATAAAACTATCAACTGTTTATGTAACCTCAAATCTATACGCATTATTGGAGATCTTGGTGTTTGTGTAATACCAGTATAAAATCGTATGTTAAAGTCGAGATATGTAATCAAATATCAATATGTAATCAAAACTTTTGGAAACTTAGAGTCATGTCCATGATAATATCCCAGACAGCACAAAATGTCCTTAGGACATCCATAATATGTCCGGATATCCTAGGACAATCCTAGGATATTTGTGGGCTATTTTCTTTTGTCATTAAAAATAAAATAAAATG
>JAJVSH010000142.1:498840-509890 GCA_021460005.1 Tetramorium alpestre | reverse complement strand
AGCAACTTCTTCTCTTCGTGTCCCCACCACCTCCGTATTAGAAAGAGACATAACTACTTACGCTATTGCTCTCTCTTTCTAGTGTTGGCTTCAAGTTCTCTCACGGAACGCGCAGTCTATTATATAAGTCTATGTATAACATAGAAGATTGGTTAAGAGATATACGTATTGAACCTTTAAGGCTGCTCTCTCATGGAGCGTATTTCGCGGAAGCGGAATCAGCGGCTCGCCAATCACGGCATCGTTTCGACAAGATCTTTACAAGAGCAGAATGATCTCGTGATTGGCGATCTGTTGATTCCGCTTCCGCAAAATACGCTCCATGGGAGAGCAACCTAACAATTCTATGGGACTTCTGCAAAAGTATAGGAAAAATAGTATAAAAAGAGAACCGGGGAGGAGGTATAGACAATCCACAGCAAGATTAAATACATCATAGGTCTAGTTTCCACCGTATGCCTCAATCCGGTTTCAATCCGGAAACGAAATTAAAATCGCTGGAAACGAGTCTAATCTAATTCACTTCTATTTCATTTTCGATGGAAACAGTTACAAAATTTGTTTTATTCCAGATTGAAACCGGATTGAGGCGTACGGTGGAAACTAGATCATAAACTACAAATAGGAAGGCTCAACGACATAGAGAGAAGTGTCTGATAGTCACAAAAAATTTACCCCAGGCTAATGACACGTTAAAAACCTCCCCAAAAAAAAAGATACATAACCTGCAATAATTGTTTTCGAAAAGTGAATAGAAAAAGAATAGGGAAGAGTGTCTAATAGCCAAAAGAAGATCCTTTTGGCCATAGGCACCAGGCTAAGGCACATTACAAATACAATCAAAAAAAAAACGAAAAGTGAATAAAACTCGCTTATCGTTAAGAATTATGTCACTCGCGCGACGAGGGCAGGTTTGTGTCTTCGATATATATACATTAATCTCGTCATTTTTATATATGAAATATTTATAACTGATGGATATTTGTCTTAAATACTTGGGAGTGTTGAAAATCTACATGTCACGCGAACTATATTTTCGGTCACTCTATATCGGAGTGCTTGTAGGTTTAATTATCTTTAGATTGTAAATTTTGAAAAATTTCTTTTGTTAATTGTCAATTTACACACCGCATACTGATTCTGGTTTGATTTTAATTTACATGACAATTTTACTCTTCAACTTCAGATTTACGTATTTTTATCCTTTTTTTAATTAATGATGATTAGAATCTTAGTTGTATTTCTTTTTGGAATAATGTGACAATTTGCATTCGTTTATGGCCCAATAGGGCCAGGGAGAATACTTTTTAATAAATATTTTGAAGATCTAACTCAAAATGAGCCAAAACGTTTGACTTTTATGTTTTTGATTAATATGTAGTTTTATTATTTATTAAACACTCATCATTAACTGTGTTTGACTCTCAATGTTTTACCAATTTAATATTAATTTTAATATTAAATTTGTTTCTAAGTAAAATATTTCCTACTTTTACTACTATTGTAATCTATGTTTATTTCTAATTTATTTTGTAGCATTGGGGAACATTCGCTCGCATTTGGCACATATATGATGCAAAATGGCAAGATCCGTACAAGAGTGCTGAAGTAATAAAACATTACCTTATGGGAACATACAAGCCAATATATCATCCATTGAGTCAGTATCACAATCCTAATAAGCAAACTGCTGTAGCATGACAATAGTAGATTCGCTTAGATATATTGCAACAGATCTGGTATCACCCGTGCTTGTATTAAACTTGTGTTTTGCCAGCAAAGCCAGTTGATACAATTTAACAGTAAATTGTCCGCAGATCATTTTGTGAACATTTAAGTGGCAAATTCTGCAATCAATCTTATATTCTGTTATATTTCTATTGGCATTCTATCAACAAAATTTGTAGCAGACATTTTCAAAATCTTTTCTTGATAAATTTGATTATCCAGACTTATTACTCTGTGGATCGTGCTTATATAAGTTCAATAATAGAGCGTATTATGTAATTGTTACATGAAAATGTTAACATTGAGAAAAAAGAAAACAATGATAAAAGAATAAAAGATTTCTTTCTTTCCTGTAATTATTTTCATGGAGTAAGAAAATGCATGAAATTCATAATTATGCATCGCAAATCCAAAACCTATTTAATCTTTCAATTAAAAAAAATATAAGCGCAATTAAAAAGGAAAAAAATACTCTTATGTGAATATATATAAATAATTTTTGTATAGACCAATGCAATGACCACGTAGTAGTAATAAACAGCAAAGAGATCGCCTTACGCGGAGACGAATGGCGAAAGCGTGTATATTTTCATCATAATACGTATCATGGAGGTGCTACTTGGACTCTAGCATGGGAATTACATCACAAGGATCCAACTCTGGTAATTGATTTCTTACGATTCTAAAATGCACGATAATATAAAATTTGATTAACGGTTTTATTGTGTAACTATATAATATTGGCAGATTGTAGAAAAAGCTGTATACAGAGCATTGCCGAAAAATTTGCAACGGAGGTATATTATGCAAAAACTGCATATATTCCCGGAAGACAAGATACCTGAAGATATGTTGAAAAATATTACTAATCAAATCAAACAGCTAACGGCCGTTCCTACGCGATTAAAACATATTTCACGAAAAGAAATAGATAGCTTCCCACAACTTTTAAAGTATCCTGAAAATTATATTCTTAAATAAGTTCAATATAAATACATAAATATTAATTATAATTAATATAAATATACAGCAATGTATTCAAAATAATAATACATGTGTGTATTAATGCTAAAGTTTTGGATTGTTTTATTATCAAGTTTTTTTTTATAATCTATAAATCTATAAATCTTGATATCAGTTTGAAAATTAGTATCCCAATTCATAATGATATATGATTGTGTAGAATCTATTTTGAAAACAATTTTGAAAACAAATACGATAAATAATAAATAATATAAATGTAAACATCATATACAAGGTGTTGGAGTTCAGCGATGGACAGAGATATAAATATAATGATAAAAGTATATGACCATGTATCCTATTCAACTGTATGTTTTCGAATTACAGTCATGTTTGCATTCCAGTAATGTGTAATGCGTGCGCTCCACGTGTTATATTAATATCACAATTAAAATTCTTCCCATTTCTCCGTAATTCTACTTGATTCGTCCTCGTCCTCGTTCACAATTACGGAATAAGTATGAGAAGTATTCCATTTATTTCGTCTTTGTTTATCGGACGATTCTTCCAATTCCGGATCTCTCGACGATTCCGTGATGTCAACGAACTGCGATAGCGAAACATTCCTCCCGTACAGTTCTAAGTTTTCCACGTCAAAGTCGTACAAGTTGCGTAAAATGGGTACATCACAATACTGGCATTGCGGTTCCTCGTACATGTCCTCCAAGCATGGGTGAAAAATTTGGTAACATATTGGGCAGACACGATATTCAAATAGCGTTATCTGCAACAATGTCGTGCAGCATCTAGGTAATTTGTGGCCCTGTGGGCACGATCTGGCGTACCACATTCCATCTGTTACTTTGTCGCATAAATTGCACTTTTCAATTTGCGTCGGATATGATGTAGTCATATTTAATATTCTGCGAATGCGTCGATTTACATTTGTGTCCTCCTCTTTCTCCTCATCTCCACTTTGATATATCTCCAGATATCGTCTTAACTGAGATGCTGCAGACATCTCATCTTCCGACAGTATATTCTTCTTTATTGAATTTTCAAGGTATGCACAAGTGGAATGCAGAAAGATTAACGAGAGCTCTTTCGTTAATTTACATTCTTTTATGTAATCTACATTTGGTATTGATTTCTTTGTCATGCACACGTTCCTTATCACTGTCATCCACAATGATATTTGCAATTTGCAGAGTGACAGTGACTCAAGCTCTCTCGGAATTGAGGAAAATATCTCACTTGGATTACCCTTGGTAGCTTTTAATCTGAGAACTTCCATACAGTCCCAGATGCTTCCAAGATTTGCACTATTATCAATAATAGATAGTGGATCACATATTGCACCTCTTAAAGTGAATATATGTATTATACTTGGTTCTCTTGTCACCAAGTGATCGTATATCGTATTCGGACTTGTTATACTTGCAAATATCACTTTATTTGGCGAACAAGCGAGTCCTAAGTATTGAACATGTGTCTGTGGTAAATGACTCTGAATACTGACAGTAACTAACTTATTTAATTGTGTGTCGGCAACAAAAATATGACCGTTCTGCGTGGTGATCAAAAATTGCTCAGCCACAATAGGAATTATACCTAAAACAGCAAATATATAACAATAAATAATACATAGTAACATATTTCAAAGATTAATCAAAGATTTATACAATATAAGAAAGTACATTTGTAAAATTTAATTGCAATTCTTACCTGTAATAGTGAATTTTTGCACACGCAAGTGCTGCATACCCTTCAACTCCCCCGTCAAATTTAAACATAGCAATAAGAGGAAAGAACCCTTGGCAGCCAGAATCTTTATATCTGCTTTATCTTGAGAAATTATATATAAATAATTAATTGCTATGTGATCAGGCTCGACGTATCTTTCTATTGATGCTACTTGTAGATTATTATCCTTATCCATTAATTTTATACCACGTATTCTACCGTCAAAGTATCCAACAACAATCAGATGTTCATTTACATTAATAGTGATCCAACATAGTACATTGGCTTTTAATGCATCGTTTAAATATATTGTACCGACAATCACAGGCTCTAAGCTTTTTGTGAAATTTGATATTCTAGGAACTTTCCAGATCAGTATGTCACCGCTGCAATAGGCCACAGAGAAATATGCAAAGGAAGTTTCTTCTATTTTGAAAAGTTCGCTCCACGTCACAGAGCAAGCTTGCAATTTTCTTATGCTCTCGGCTATCCTTGTACTTTGATTACTCGATTTCATATGAAACTTACTTATATCGAGACTAATTTTGATTTCGTCCTGTATCATTTTTAGCCGAAGGGACGAAACATCGCATATGGAGTACCAATTATTGAAAACTTTATGCAGCAGCTCAACAGCACCCGCCGAGCTTAATATCGCTAACACGCATTGATTTGGAGAGATCAGATTTTTCGGCGACCACGCCGTCTTCGCTATCATTGAGAACTTGTCGGTTGCTCCGTCCAATTTTGGCGTAACGTCATCATTCATGAACAGTGAGTAAATGTCCTCGTGCATCAGATTCCATATCAAAGAGTTCATCTCGTCTGTAAATGCGCACGCTGGAAATGTGTCGGAAGGATATATGAAAGATCGAGCAAACTTGAAAGCTGGATTCGGCGACATAGGCGACGGTTCCAACTGCTGCGAAACAAAGTATAGTATCGAGATTAGGTTAGCTTGCTTCACTTAGTTGATTTTGCATTTATACACAAAAATATTAAAGACATCAAAACACAGGCATGAATAAACTCTAAAATCATGTAAACTACAAAAGTAAATTGCTTGATCTTTCTTCTGATGTAAACGCCGGAGATCAATCATATTGCAGTGACGAAGAACCGTAACTTACAAGTATGTGGACGCCTCTCTCCGTAATTATCGAGATTTGATTATCAGGTGACCATTGTGTTGCGAATGTGTTCGTCACTAACGGTGAAATATTGACACTACAAAGTTCTTCCGTTTCCATCAGGTTCAAGTAAATAAATTGATTTCATGGAGGTAAGAATGGGTGCGTTCAGAAGAACAACAGTTACACATAGACACGGGCCCGTATTAAGAACGCGCTTCTAAAGATGTAGCGCGTTTTTATGTCTTTCTATCTTTGTTTTACATTTACTGAATGATAAAGCTAGAATGACATAAAAATGCACTAACATCTTTAGAAACGCGTTCTGAATACAAGCCATAGTATATCTAGACCGAGCGTTCAGGAGTGGGGATATGGGCGCACCATAGACATATGGTGCGTTCGGGGAGACACTATTAGCATCAGTCTATCTTTATTCTATTTTTAGTGAGTAATGAAGATAGACTGATACTGATAGCGCTAATAGCGTCTCCCCGAACCATAGATATATAGATAGAGCTTAGTCTTACATTTGCCTTAAAACCCCCGTACTAAGATAACCTTTAAGATTATCTAAAAATTCCCCCCTCGCACATGCGCAATAGAAATAAGATAATAAGACGCGTATTCATAGACTTATATAATAGACTGCGCGTTCCGTGAGAGAGCTTGGGGCCAACACTAGAAAGAGAGAACAATAGCGTAAGTAGTTATGTCTCTTTCTAATACGGAGGTGGTGGGGACACGAAGAGGAGAAGTTGCTATGCGTCTCCATAGCGATCCCCTCCGTACTCCTCCCCACTCTTTGCGGTGTGCGAGAGAAAGCGCACTACTTACAGACTATCTCTGTCCTTTGGTCCCGGCGCACGCTGGTCCATAAGAACGCGCAGTCTATTATATAAGTCTATGCGCGTATTGCAGTCGATGATTAAGATGGTATCCATGCGTAGCAAGATGTCGAAGAAGTCAATTGCGCATGCGCAAGGGGAGAAAAAGTACTCCCTTTACCCCACTTATCTTGGCGCAGAGAAAAGTTAGATAAAGCTCTATCTATATATCTATGCCCCGAACGCACCCATAGTATATCTAGACCAAGCATTCAGGAGTGGGGGTATAGGCGCATGTAGAAAAGGACACACAGAGAAGNGTTTCTGCGTTCTCTCTTATTCGCGCATGCGTACAAAGCGTAGTCACTCGTAGTAAAACGACTACGCATGCGCGAGTGAGAGAGTACGCAGAAACTCTTCTCTGTCTGTCCTTTTCTACGTGCGCCCATACCCCCACTCCTCAAATAAGGCCAAATGTTCAGTCTAGATATACTATGTTTATGGGGCGCACGTAGAAAAGAACACACAGAGAAGTTTCTGCGTTCTCTCTCATTCGCGCATGCGTACACACGGCGACATTAATGCCTGGACATACCGACTGCGCCAGTTCAGAATGCGTCTCTTTCTTTTCAATATGGAAGCATGTGAATAGAGAAAGACGCATTCTGAACTGGCTCAGTCAGTATGTCCAGGCATTAATGACGCCGTGTGTACAAAACGTAATCACGCGTAGTAAAACGACTAAGCATGCGCGAGTGAAAGAGAACGCAGAAACTCTACTATGTGTGTCCTTTTCTACGTGCGCCTTATCCCCACTCCTCAAATAAGGCTGAATGCTCGGTCTAGATGGCCGGTATTCATAGTCGTTTCTTATATTTAAGATCTTAAGTACAGTCTTATGTGGTTCTAAACCAATCACAGAACCGTATTAGCATCTTAAGACATTACTTGAGATGGTCTTAAAACAAGAATCGACTATGAATACCGCCCTATGTCTATGCAGTTATACAACTGTTGCGTGTACAGTCAGGGACTAAAAGTTTGCAACATTTTTTTTTTATTTTTTTGAACGCGTAAAAATTTTGAGAATGCGGATCACTCTCTCTGGATACAAATAGTAAGCGGTTATAATAGCTGTCAAAAACTGTCAATGTAGTACACACGTGAGTTATACATTACACAAAAATACAATACAATACAAATAAATTTAGAAAACTTACATCATACTTACCATTATTTTATAACATTCAAAACGTATTTTGAGAATTTGTCTTAAAACGCAAATGCATTTCTTGATTTCACATTGTATAACTCACGTGTGGTACTACAGTTTTTAACAGCTATTATAACCGCTTACTTTGTATCCAGAGAGAGTGATCCGCACCACGGTCTTATACACAGGTCTGGACACTTCACGGAAAAAGTGTGACTGACGTGACACCAATATGGCGACTATAGTAGGCCGATTATCAGGAGTGTAAATTCATTTTTCGGTACCCAAAAAATAACAATTGTTTCATGTTATTGTTTATAATTTCATTCAACATCAATATTTATTCCTATATAGTCATATTTATTATTGCTTATTAAAGTAACTTTAGTTTACTAAATTGTAAAGTATAATTTAAAATGTATTTAAATTGTAAAGAATGTAAAGTACGTACAAAACTCTTATTTTTTGTATACGGGATGATAAGCCGCCGGGATTTGAATCCGTGAATCCAGGAGTCCCAAGACCCTTGCAATACTAATTTTACAATTATAACTTGCGCCATATGGCATCTCAGATTTAAACGCCAATGTGTTTTGAATTTCTGCGAACTGCGCTTGCGCGTCGGCCTACTGTGACCGCCATATTGGCGTCACTTCATTCACATCAAAAGTAATGTAGCTGATATCCGAGTGTCCAGACCTGTGTATAAGACCGTGATCCGCACTCTCAAAATTTTTTCGCATTCAAAAAATCATTAAAAAAAAGTGTTGCAACTTTTTAGTCTCTGACTGTACATACCATAGACTGGTACTAGTAATGAACTGGTTCCCGTCTCCGAAAAAAGACGATACGACCAAACGTCCAAGGTTCAAATGTTTGGGGGGCCTCGGTCACAAATATGGCCGGGCTCCGTCACGATATGCACATGAAGTAGCACTTGAAGTAGCGCCGCGCCGGCCGCGCGGCGGCCGCGAAAGTCACTGACGCGTCCCGCGTCATCCCACGCAGCGCAAGCGAACAGGGGGGAATTTCAAACAGAGAGATCACAGGATTTCAGGTACGAGGTGAGAAGTCGGCAAAGTTTACCGCACGGATACTTAATAAATTCAAACACATTAATCAGGGAGGTAGGGAATCTTTCTTTAAGGAACGAGCGCAGACGTGCAGATTTAGTAATTGAGTCCGGGCAGTAAAAAACAACGTGATTAATATCCTGGACACTCTCGCCACAGGGGCAGTAAGGGTTGGAAATCAGATTCTTTCTGAATAGATTGGCTCGTAAATTATAGTGGTTGCTTCTGAGGCGGCAAATGGTGACGATTGCCTCCCTTCTAATGGGAAGTTTATGAAACCAAGGTCTGCTCGAGTCAGAAAAACACTTTTCGAAATAAAGATGACCTGTTTTAACTAGCGCTGGAGAAAAAAATCTCCTTCAATTTTTTGGTCATGTTTGCAGATGCCACGGAGTAAAAGTCGGTGTGCGGAATCTTAAATATGGCAGTGATACCTGTAGTGATAGCCGACTTGGCGGCCCTGTCCGCCATTTCATTACCGTAGATGCCCTTGTGAGACGGAATCCAGCACACGCGGAAATCCTCCCCGCGGGACGATGCCAGGAAAAGCTGCTTCTTGATCGTGCAGATTAGGTAGTTGCAGAGATCATTTGTCTTTCCCTCGATGGCCTTGACAACGCTCAGGGAGTCCGTATAGATCACGACGCACTTCCATCCGTGGTCCACCGCAAGAAAGACAGCCTGGAGGAAAGCCCAAGCCTCCGCGGAGAAAATCGTTGTCTCGGGGAGGGGGGGGGGCAGCTTGTGAGAGAGCGAGGCGTTTAGGCAAGGGATAAAAATACCCGCTCCGACCATGTCGTACTCGTCCGATGACTTGAACCCATCCGTGAAAAGCGCGGTACACTTCCGAGGGAAAGCCCGCCGCAAGTCAAAGAAAGCTTTCTGGATTACAAGGGGGGAGGCATCCCTGGTATAATTACGCATGGAGGTGTCCACATTGGGAGAGTAGGCAAGCATCCGGAGGCAAGCATGGAGGTGTCCACATTGGGAGAGTAGGCAAGCATCCGGAAGTGCAGAAGCAAGCGAGGGGGAACGATAGAGCTATGTACGATTTTACGAGAAGATCTAAGTAAAATAAATAGTTTAAAAATAGGAAAAGCTTTAAGAATGACGATCTTTTTTTGTGGGAATAAATAAGAAACATCCATCAAACGCAGTAAATAACTAACAGGGAGGCTATCACTATCAGCAAAGCATCTATATATGAATCTGGATGTGAGCAGGGCGACTCTGACTTTTCGTTTTCGTTTTTTTCAAGGAAACGTCCCAGATGCGCACAGTGTAAAACGGACACCACCAATCAGATTTCTTAGTTAGGTAGGGTTAGGATAAATTTATATAATTTGATTGGTGGTGTCCGATTTACACTGTGCGCATCTGGGACTCACTCGACTTCGAGGGGAGGCTCCTTAGTCTCGGCAAGAAGGACATTAATAGGAGTGGAAACGCGATAGCCGAGTGCGGTGCGGATTGCCCGATATTGCAGCCTCTTTAATTTTAAGAAGAGTTGAGAGTTACCTTTATTTGAAAATTTGGCAGCCGTACTCTATCACGCTGCACAAGATAGATCTGTATAGGATGAGCAGCAGGGACGGGTGTGAGCCCCCTTTAATCCCCGAGAGAGAAAAGATGATGTCAGCCAACCCTCTGCATTTATGAAGGAGGTAAGTTAGATGACGTTGGCCGTTAAGCCCAGAATCCAGCCAGACACCAAGGAAACAAGTCTCACGGGCCACAGGGATGGGACGACCGTGACAGACAACGTGCGGCAAATTCACGGGAGCAGAGCGTCTCCTGCTGAATACAACGATCTGGGATTTGTTCGGCGAGATGTCAAACCCTCTCTCAGAAAGGTATTTCGAGATACTGAAATTGAGCGCTGAACGCTGCGAGTGGCAGAATCCAGATCTTTAGAGCTAGCGAAGATTACCACATCGTCAGCGTATTGAAGAATGTTAGAGCGAGCGTCCTTGTGTTTACCTATGTCTTTCAACTAAATATTAAACAAAAGCGGGCTAGGCACAGAGCCCTGAGGGGCGTGCCCTTGTGAGCGCGAAATGGGCTCTTAAGAATTCCATCAGCAACGAAGAAAATCTCCCTTTCGAGAAGAAGATTAGCCGCAAACCTCCTAGTACAGGCCGGGATTCCAATGTTGGCTAGATCTTGGATGAGGATGGAGGGGACTAGAGTTCCTCTAGTAAGAGTTAGGACACCAAAGGCTAGCTTTTGATTGATTCCGCCATTTGTAGGGACTAGTAAGAGAGAAGAGGAAAGAAAATAGAGAAGGAAAGAGAAGGAAATAGAGAGAGTTACGAGTGCTTAAAAGTGTAATAGAGTGCAATAAAAGAGTGCATAATTCTTTTGTAGATTCCC
>JAJVSH010000142.1:422960-439732 GCA_021460005.1 Tetramorium alpestre | reverse complement strand
ATTTTATGTGATAATTAATATATTGACAGTTACAGAAAAATTGTTGTGATGGATTCTAAAATTGCATTATTATGCATTTACAAATACTAGAAAAATTCGAGACAATCCCTATATAATCAGAAAGTAGTCCAAAAAAAGTCGCTTAAATTATATATAATATATAAAAAATGGCAACATGAAAAAAAAATTTTGGGTTTGTCCTATTTTCACGCCCGAAAGAAGATTTTTGCAGTGTGTCAGTAATAATTTAATGAAATGTTAAATTCTAACAAAAAATATTGTAATTACAACTTGCACGATCTTATTGCATTTATCTTTAGATTAATTACACAGCACATGAATGTATACAGATGTGTGCGTAGATTACGCAGTTGCGCGAAAGATATTCTGCTAAAACTTGCTGAGAAACGCGGAACGCTCGTGATTGGTTCTGCTCTCGTTCCGCGTTGCGCTATTCTGCTGCATGGATTTGCACCCTAAATGCAGCACTTCTGCTGAACACAGCCAATGTTCGTCGATGCTCGTCGATTTCCGTTACCATTCGTCACAGGGAGTGTCTGGCTATGTAACATCACGGTTGTGATTTGATGTTCGTGCTTTTATTTAACGCATCTTTTTATTTTATTATTTGTATTTCTAAAAACTTTATTTGCCATATAATATCTAACACATTTAAGTGAACATAACCTATTTATCTACGTTCACAGCAAACATCGTAATCGAGTTACTGGACGTCGAAAAGTGTCAACGAGGCTGCACTAATTAACAACAAAGTGGTTGTCTACTGAGAGTATCTGTCGAGAGGCGAGTTCTGTTTTATTTCCCAAAATTGCAGTGATTTCAATGTTGTAATATCAAGATTAACAATCAAGATTAATAATAATATTATAATCTTATGGGAATCATAAAATGCCTATTGTATAGTTGAGATATTCGGAATGATGTCACGTTTATTAATCATCGCGGCGTTCTCGCTAAGCTTCTCGCTTCCCGCGTTCGCACAAAACATTCTGTATGGGAAACAGCAACTCTATGAGTGTCCCCAGCACTGGATACGGTTCCAAGAATCATGTTACCGTTTCATCAAGAGTCCGCTGAGGCCGCGGGAAGAGGCGCGTAAAAATTGCCAGGCGTTCCAGAGCGATCTGCTTACCATCAACTCGGTGGAGGAGCACGGATTTGTGCTCTATCAGCTGTTATGGCAGGATCCGCAGCATCGCAGGTGGTATACTGGAATAAAACTTCAGAATGGCTTGTGGATTAATGAAGCTGATAGTACGACGCTGATAAACATGGACAACGCCTTTTTGCCTGAGCCCAATGACAACGTACTAGGAAGAGATAATCTGGCGTACTCATACTCCAATAGTCTCCAGCGTTGGGGATTGGAGAAGGTCACTGACAGAGAAGAGCTGTTGTACATCTGCGAAGCACCCATCGCTACTCTCCACAATCTGGTGGACGACGATCGTACTTATCAATATGGAATCGAGGTAGACAATCCCCTTCAAATACCACAGGGGCCGTACTTCATAAAGCAGCCCATGAGTAAGGTATTTGACGTCTCAAAAAGAAGAATAAGCAACGACGTCTCGCTAAGCTGTCTGGCAGGCGGCTATCCTACTCCCACTTATGAATGGTTCAAGGAGGATTATGAGAACGATCGACTTATCGCAACCAAAATAAATCCTCTTACAAATAGCAGATATACCGTGAGCGGTGGAACGTTGATCATTTACGAACCGGAACAGGTATTTTCATTTTGTATTAAAAATATTACTTTAGAAATTTATATTAAATTTTATATATATATATATATGAATATTAATGCTTTTATTCATTATTTACAGACAGAAGATCGTGGTTCGTATCATTGCAAAGCAACTAACAAATTTGGCACCATCATCTCTGAAAGCGTTGAACTGTCATTTGGATACATCCTGGAGTTTAATTTGAAACGTTCCGAGGAACGTGGAGATAATCACTGGGGCAAGGCGGTTTACTGCGATCCCCCGCAGCACTTTCCAGGTGTCAAGTATTATTGGGCGCGCGATTACTTCCCCAATTTTGTTGAAGAGGATAAACGTGTATTCGTCTCGCATGACGGAGCGCTCTATTTCTCTGCGTTGGAAACGATCGATCGCGGAAACTATTCGTGTAATGTTCAAAGCGTCGCGTCCGATACCGGACGTAATGGACCGTTCTTTCCATTAAGGGTGGATATGCACTGTAATTATTTCGGATTATTTTATTTTATGAAGATTTAACAAAATAGAAAATGAAATTATAAAACGTAATAATAACTCTCAATTTTTCAGCCTCTTTTCAGCAGTTGAAATTCCCTAATAATTTTCCAAAAGCGTTTCCGGAAGCACCAGTAGCCGGGGAAGAAGTTCGACTGGAATGCATCGCGTTTGGATAGTAAGTTTGGCCACGATATTTCGCTTTACATACGTGTGAAAGTGCATGGATCTTGCATGTTGAATAAATTAAATAATTAGATTAAATTAGATTAAATATTTTATTTTCGCAGCCCTGTTCCTGCGTATAATTGGACGAGAAGGGGTTCCGTCCTACCGCGTGAGGCTTACACGGCAAATTACAATCGGGTATTGATAATACCACGCGTACGCGTGGAGGATCAAGGCGAATATGTTTGCCGAGTGCACAATGACAGATTGTCCATCGAAAATTCCGTACGATTGACCATACAAGCGGCGCCTAATTTCACTATTCCTCTAGTCGACAAGCACATGGACAACCGAGCTGATTTAACGTGGACTTGTGAAGCATTCGGCATACCAGACGTCACCTACAGTTGGTTTAGAAACGGACAACTTTTGGATATGTATACGCTACCGCCCGAAGACAGGGATCGTTACACAATACAAGATAATGTCCTAAATATACGACGTTTGGATCCTGAAAGGGATCAGGCTATGTACCAATGTCGCGCGAGGAATCAATTGAAAACTACATACTCATCAGCTCAACTTAGAGTCTTGTGTGAGCATTTAACATGTCTTTCAATATCCAACTGCGTAATAATGATAAAAATAACAATTATCGTTTTTGTGGCGTTGTTATATTTCTTCTTTATTCCAGCGTTGAAACCTTCCTTCAAGAAATGGCCTATGGAATCCGAGACGTATGCTGCAGAAGGAGGTAACGTCACAATCGTATGCAAACCTGAAGCTGCGCCTAGGCCGTCATTTATTTGGAAGAAAGATGGGAACGTGATCGGATCAGGCGGTAGACGAATAATTCTAGAAACTGGAAACCTTATCATCAGTCCGGTATCGCGGGACGACGAGGGAACATACGTGTGTACAGCGAAAAATGAGTATGGCAGTGACGAAACTCGCGGACGACTGATTGTACTACGTAAGTTGATCATTTGATGATCAAGGAAATCTTGAATTCATAAAGAAACATTAATAGAATAATTAAATTATATATTATCAAAGTATGTTTCTGATATTTATGTATGCTGAAATTTGCATCAAATTGTAAAAATTTGGGATTTTTATATAAATGATTTATATGGATTTTTATAAATGATTTTATAGATAATTTATAGATGATTATTATAGATAATTTATATAAATTGATTTTAATATAGCTAATTATATTTATGCAGGTGGACCACAATTTATTCAAAGACTCCCACCACTGCTGATTCTAGATTATAATAATAATTTGACATTGCGCTGTTTGGCTCAAACAGATGAAATGTTAGATGTAGCATATATTTGGATGCATAATGGTATACGTATTCGTAACAAGGATTTGCAGTTTAACCCACGAATACGTGCCGGTGGAGAATATCTGGATATTATAAATGCTACATTTACTGAAGCTGGCGAATACGAATGTATCTTGAGAAGCGCTGTTGGCGAGATATCGAGCAAGCTTACTTTGACTGTGCATGGACCACCGGGACCACCCGGTGGAGTGCAAGTTGTGAATATCGTCAAGACTTCAGCCACATTACGATGGACCGACGGTGCCTTGAACGGGAAACAAATAACGATGTATACAATCAGCGCGCGAACAAATTGGAACCGCACATGGTTTCCTCTTGTAGAAAGTAAGTTTGATTTTTCATAATTCTGATTTCTTATATAAATGATTTTGACAATTGTTAATTATGATTTCTTCAATATACTAGCGATTTTAAATTAAATTTTCAAAACAACTTTCTTCACTGTATCAATTTTCTCTGTGTAACTTCACATAAATATATGTATAATTTTTTTTTAGATATTACGGCTATCGAGATGGATAGATACAACGGTCGAAAAGAAGCCTATATAGAGAATGTTCTAAACCCGTATACCACATATGAGTTCCGTGTGCTTGCCTTTAATGTATATGGTTACGGCTTACCATCAACCCCCTCACCCCAGTATAGCACTCCGTCCGACAAACCTACGAAATCACCGTCAAATATCAGCGGTGGCGGAGGTAAGATCGGGGACCTTACAATTACGTGGGATCCTCTCAGTTCGTCCGATCAGAACGGTCCTGGAATCTATTACAAGATATTCTGGCGTCGTAAAGGATACGACACGGAGTTTCAATCGATGTCCTTGAAGGAATATGGCAATGTCGGCAGCAGTGTCGTATCGATCCAACCGAAGTATTATTACACGGAATACGAAGTGAAAGTACAACCGATTAATGTGATGGGCGAGGGCCCGATATCCGAGATCCAAACGATCTATAGTGCGGAGGACATGCCGCAGGTTGCGCCGCAACAAACGTTTGCCATGAGCTATAACAGCACCAGCTTGAATGTCAGCTGGTTACCGATTGAACAGACTCGCGAACGAGTGCGAGGCAAGCTGATTGGTCACAGGATCAAATACTGGAAAGAGAGTATCCGCGAGGAGGATGCTACTTATTACTTATCGCGTACCACTCGTCCTTGGTCATTGGTCGTTGGATTACAACCAGATACATATTATTACGTAAAGGTAAAAAGCTGAAGAACTATTAAGTTTTTATTTCTCTATGAATATCTTTTAAGAATATATTTGAAGAATCCAACTGCAAAATATTATTTAAAGAATACTTAAATATAAATATATTTAAAATATATTGACAAACTTATAAATAAAAAAAAGATTTAAGTGACCATAAATTTCTTAAAGGTAATGGCCTATAATTCTGCCGGAGAAGGTCCGGAGAGCGAACGGTACCTAGAACGAACGTATCGCAAGGCGCCACAGAAACCGCCGTCTGCGGTCAACGTATTTGGTGTAAATCCATCAACGGTAAGAGTCGTCTGGCGTTACGTGCAGCCGAGCTTGGAAGAAGAACCGCTGATCGGATATAAGATACGTGTATGGGAAGTCGATCAAGACATGAGCACAGCAAATGACACGATCATACCGGGTGGTTCCAAGCTAGAGGCTGACATTAAGAATCTAAGCCCCGGTAAGGCGTATCATCTAAGAGTGCTCGCATTTAGCAACGGCGGCGACGGCCGGATGTCGAGTCCTACTCATACATTCCAAATGGGCGACGCCGCGGCTTTCAGAAGCAGCGCTGGCAACAAGGTCTTGGACGTGTCTCTAGGGGTAGTTTTCTTAATGTTATTAAGAATTTACGGCTATGTATAGTCTAAGATATTTCTTTACAAATTTGTACTATACAGACGTAAGACACTATTGAAAAATTTGAATATATATTTGAATATATATTCAACGTTAATTCATTAAGTCTTAGGAGGTTCTACACTTTTTCTTGTTTTAAATTTTTATAATTCGGATCTTGATTAAAATTTTTAAATCACAATTGATACTTGGGGAATTGCTTTTTGTAAAATCTCATTGGCAATAAAGTGGGATACCTGAAAAAAAGATATAAAAGTTGAAAATAGAAATAAAAGAAAATTAAATCTTTTTTGCAGATAAATATTTCATCTCTCTCTCTCTTTCTCTCTCTCTCTCTCTCTCTCTCTATTTTTGAATAGAATTTTTGTTATAGATTACATATAAATAATAATTATATTTATTTATTCTAAATTTTCGAAAAGAGCAATTTTTTTTATTTCTAAATACAGTTTTTCTACATACTTACAGTATTTCTACATACTTAATTACAGTTTAGAAAGTTTTATTAGGATCCAAGTTACAAACATTTAAAACAAAACGCGTAGTAGCTTTCTTAAGACTTAATAGATTAATGAATATATATACATTAATATATTACAAATTATTAATAACAATTAAGAATTGATAACAAATAATAACGAATAAGAATTATGTAATATGCTAGTATCAACTACACGTTACATAATTTTTATAATTTTCCGTCCATATAAAAATAAGTAATGAACACTCGGCTAATTTTGTAAATCACGAAAATTCTAATACAAAAATGATGAGGCTGTAATACTTTTCAAATGGAAAGCATTTATAGTATTGCTGAATCAGGTAATATAAAGATATTATCATATAACATGAATGCTTTTGAACATGTTCTTAAAATTTATGACATTTTATGAATATATTGATAGTTTATTACATTTATTATTTTTAATGTTCTGTATTTTTATTTTGTTATGATTACCATGTGTAATATGCTTATTTTTTTATATTTAAATGACTTCATCATCAATGATTCTAATATTGTACATGGAATTTTTTTAATCTCATGTCAAGAAGGACGAAATATAAAATCTGTGTAACTATTTGATGTCATTATATCTCTAAACGCAAATTTTAGATTTAATTTGTCTATTACTAAATTTGAAAAGTATTACAGCCTCGACATTTTCGTGTTAGAATTTTTGTCTCATTTCGTAGCTCAGGAATATAACATTAAATTTATGATCGAGTTGTGGGGACACCCTCTATGTGTTCATTATTTATATTATATTTAGCAATAGTTTATATACAATGCAAATAAGAAATCAGAATGACATTGTTCTAATTGTTTGTTACCGATATCGGTTACTTAATTAGAAGGTAATAGGCATAGTAGCAATTTTTTCAATTTAATATACATATATTATTTTTATGTATTAATGCATTGCATTGTATCGTAGAAATATATACAGGATGTCTCAAATTAGACCGAAAAACCTCAACTGGTTATTAAAGACGCTAAAACAAATCATTTTTATTAATAAACGCAAATGATCCGTTTTGGTACTTCGAGTGAATCAAAGACTAAGATGTGTTTATGTTGTCTTTTATATTGTTTTTTTATAACCAGCTGAAATTTCTCGGTCTAATTTTTGGAACACTATATGTATATACACATTGTATAATTTTTTTTACAATTTTAACATTTTTTTTACTTCTGCTTTTCTAGCAATTTTATAACCTGCCTATATATTTCTAGTTATGTATTGAATCTGGGAAAAAGTTCGTGGCGTTTTCTCCATTTTCAAACGCAAACAACTTTCCAACCACTGCACCAATTTCGATGTTTATACACTCAAAGTAATGCTCGAAGTGTCACCTTTCCAACGAGCGTTTAGTGGTGTCGCTGTATTTCCTGAGTTATTTGCAATTGACGCCAACTATCGGGAAAAACGCCACGAACTTTTTCCCAGACCCAATATATATTTATATTTTTGAAAAAATCCATTCTTTAAATGTCGAATATATTTGATAAAGATAACCAATATTTTATATAATTCGCAAATATATATACAGATGAGATCTGAAATTGATACTTTTGTACCAATTTGTTCTAAGATATACTCACGAACAATTTGATATTATAATTAAGACATGTGTGACATGACTGTCGTATAAATACGTATCAATTATATTAAGTTAAATATAATTGTTTAATTACAAACTTCAATTACAAATCACAACTTGTCAGAAATGAAATTAATACAAAAGTAATTATAATTACAATAAATAAATAACGATGAAAAATATTTAATTTAAAGGATAAAATTACATTTATTATGTAAAGGAAACGNAACAAATATAATAATAATAATTCAATATAATTATACTGTTAGCAATAACAAATATAATAATTATAATTATACATTGAAATAAAAAATTTGTAATAAAAATTAAATTTTATCTTTTTTTAAAATTAATATTATATCTTTTTTATTCTTCTTTCTTAATTTTATAATAATTATTTAAAAAGTTATTTTTCTGAATATGTTGTCGCTAAGTCGATTTCGTTTTTTATCAATAATACTCAGCTTTAAACAATTCTTGGCAGAGATAGAAATAACTACATTGCGCATACAGTGGCACAAATAACAGATATGCAGCAAAAAAGACCATTTTTGGAAATACCATATTCTTTTTAATTGTACAATAAAAATACAAAAATCAGTATTTTTCAGTAAACAATAATAATGTAAGAATCAAATCTAAATTTATTATCTATATTTTTTCATCTTCAATATTTGAAAATTCATATTTTTTTCTACTGTGCTTTATTATTTCTGTCATCATTGTATTTTGTTTATGTAATTAAAATAAGAAAATTAACAGTATTTTCTGACAAAATTCTATGAATTTGCTTTTCTATTTAAAAGTGGAAATTTAAACCGGATGATCGAATCGAATAACGCGATTGGTCGAACTTTACTGTTACGCTTAGGGCGCGTCCCGACCATAGATATATAGATAGAGCTTTATCTAACTTTTCTCTGTGCCAAGATAAGTGGGGTAAAGGGAGTATTTTTCCCCCCTTGCGCACGCGCAATTGACTTCTTCGACATCATTACTACAAAGAAACACACTATTGCGCATGTGCAAGGGAGGAATTTTTAGATATTTTAGATAATAATAGATAATTTTGAAGGTTATCTTGGTGAGAGGGGTTTAAGGCAAATGTAAGACTAAGCTCTATCTATATATCTATGGGTTTAAGCTTAGAGCATATAGACATGGAGGAGGAATGGCATATGTTTTCCATAATCCGAAAGTGTGACCAAGATCTGTGCGAGAGAGAAAGGTATAGAGTCCTATTTCTCCTCTATATGCATGCGTTTTATACTAACGCGCATCTAAACTGCACATCTACATAATCTAAGATTTTACTCATAAAGCCAAGTGCGCGACTAATCTAATCGAAAAAAAACATATTAGGCATAAGTTTACCAAATTAATTTATTTTGTACATGAATAAAAATTTTAATAAAATCCACTTTTCATTTCGCTTATAATCTTAAAATTTGCTCGAAGTTTATAACCTGTATTGCCTAAGTCACGTTTTGTCTGTCAATTTCAACGCATGCGCATAGAAGATAAATAGGATTCTATACCTTTCTCTCTCGCACAGATCTTGGCCACACTTTGCAGGCAGCATTCCTCCTCCATGTCTATATGCTCTAAGGGTTTAAGGCAAATGTAAGACTAAACTCTATCTATATATCTATGGTCCCGATCTATATGGGATGCGTTCCAAAATTCAACCTTGGTTACTATAATCTATAATATGCGTGACATAAATTATCGCATTATGGTAATCAAGGTTGAATTTTGGAACGCACTCCTCTAAAGGCTATAACACACGAATTTCCGTAAAATGTAACAGTAAGATTCAACCAATCGCATTGCATAATTCAATCGTACGTAACCATAACAGTAAGAATTAAGCAACGCGATTGGTTGAATCTTACTATTACATTTTACGGAAATCGTGTGTTATAGTCTTTAAGCAACGTGATTGGTTAAATCTTGGGACCATCACACATACATTTCCGTAACCGTAATCGTGAGAAATTGAGCAACATGATTGGTCGATTCGGTTAGGGACGGCCGAATTGAATAATGTGATTGGTCGAAATCTTACGGTTACGGTTACGGAAATGTATGTGTGATGGCCCTTACTGTTACATCTTACAGAAATTCGTGTGTTATAGCCTTTAATACTCCTATATTGCTAGTGGTCATCGACCTTTGACTATGGCTGCGTTTCGATATTCACTATCAGTACTGAAAATCTGTAGTTTACGTTACGTACATTATAGATTTTCAGTACTGGTAGTGAATATCGAAACATAGCCTATATATACATAGACTGCCAGTTGCTCTTTGCATGCAATCAATAGGGATCCTCTAGAGAAGGATCGGAATAACCGACGCCATTTGTGTCAAATGCGGAAGTGACGTATGTAGCGCCAAAATTTCTTTATGTACGTACATGACTAAACATGAATTCGATCCAGGAATCCAGTCTACTTTGTTTACATTGTTGATCCATAATTTTCTTCTTTTTTCACGGGGAAATCTGCACATTTGATATCCTTTATTTGTGGAATTTGTGCAATAATCAGCACTACAACCTGTTATATTTTTTTTCCTGTGTGCAAAAGTAAAGGACATATGCATGTATAATTAAGAGGTTAAGTTATACATTATATTTACCGTTCAACGATTGCAAAAAGATGCAGACATAACATGCTTCAATATGTAGCTTTCTCTCTTGATTTCCGGTTTTGACACAAATGGCGACAACCAATAGAAAACGTAGACCGGTTATTCCAATCCCTCTCTAGAGGATCTCTAGCAATCATCATGAAAAGCGCCTCCACTAGCTAAATGGCGAATCCTAGTACTTCGATGACATTGTGAGCGTATGGTAATGAAATAAAATTGTTCTATGAAGGTAAATGCATCACAATATCTAAACAAAAAGATTTTTTTAGACATATGTTAACAAAAATTATAACTTTTAGCGGACAGTAACATTATTATATATTATTTTTATAAACAAAAATCAAATATTATATATACAGGATGAGTTTTATAATAGATAAACCACCTTTTTATCATGGGAGACGGATTACCGACTGCAAATGTAATGAATCGAAAAATCCATAGATGATAACGGTTTGGGTCGATCATGATAAAAAGCTGGTTCATCCATTAAAACTCACCCTGTATATATAATTTATTGATTTTTGTTTATAAAAATTATGTATACATTGATTATATGAAGAAGCCATGGAGGTAGTAATAACAGGAGGGAGCATAAGATACCTTTTTAGATGAGGGGAGTATATTCTGAGAGGTAAGGAGAAATCGGTCGACGACTATATTGGAAGGAGAAAGATAACCGCTGAATTTCAGAGGTTATCTTTCTCCTTCCAATATGGTCACCATCTTGAGTGGTAAACCTTCGTCCCACGTGTCATGCTTCATCCCCGCGCATTTATACTCCCTCCTGTTATTCCTACCTTTATGGAAGAAGCATTGTAAGAATAGGAAAAGTGGGGGTAATTGGCAGTTCATATTTGTATAGTCAAAGCCATCGACATATAGAATGGACCGCTGATGGCAGTGGAAGGGGTAATCGCATGGGTAGAGTGAGAGGCAGATAATATGAGATAACATTCATATCTTTTCATCTCTTTCTACTAAAAGCCTTATTAGACGTTCCTGCTTGGAAAAGAGATGGAACATTACCTCATATTATCTGTCTCTCACTCTGTGCGTGCGGCCTCCCTTCCACTGCCATCAACGGTCCATTCTATGGGCGGTATTCATAGTCAGTTCTTATTTTAAGTAATGTCTTAAGACGCTGATACGGCTCTGTGATTGGTTTAGAACCATATAAGACTGTACCTAAGATGATCTTAAATATAAGAACTGACTATGAATACCAGCCTATATTCGATGCTAGTGGCGTATCTTCACAATAGGCAGTAGCGACGCCGAGAAAGTGAGATAGAAATATAATATAAATAGGCGATCATATATGTACATACATACACACGGCGTCGTAAACAGCCTACACCTCTGAAGTTGGCTGTATTCAGAGTTTATCCTTCTCCTTCTACAGCCTTCCATATTGAAAAGAAAGAGATAAACTCTGAACGCAGCCAACTTCAGAGATGTAGGCATTTATGACGCCGTGTGTACTACGAACGTTATACGTATGCGCTGACATAACAGTTTGGTGGGGTTGACTTGACGCTACAAATCTTTCTTCTCTTTCTGTCTTTACTATGGAGGTATATGGAGGGAGCATATGCAGGCGCTGTAGGTGAGGGGAATTTACAATTCTAAAGACGCGAGGGGAAACATAGGTCGACATTTTGGATAGGAACTCTTACTGATTGGTTATTATTGAAAAGTGGCAGTTGCCTAGTAACATTAAAACATTGAAATAATAAACGAGAAATAATCGAAATAAAATAATGTAAAAATAAATATATATTCTACAAAAAATATTGCATACACATGCATACAATATAGTTGAAAGAATATATGCAACATTATATTGAAGAATAACTGCATGCGTTTCTAGTTTATTATTTATTAAAATATCTTGTTTATTTATTTATTGAAAAAGAAAAATACATCTTTAAATCTCGCTTAAAGCAAGAATAATGTTGGTACAACCGGATTTGAATGTATGTAAATAATGTTTAAATAATGCTCATTACACTTATAAATTGATTGATTTTTCAATTCACGAGGTGTTTTATTTTTGCATCCTTTTACGATGCATGTTTAATACTAAGATAAAAATATTAAATTAAGTAATAAATAATAAATAAACAAGAAATAAATATACTGTGATACCTACTGCACGAGTAATCAGCACGACATACACAACACACATATTTGTTTTTTTCCGCACTCTACACTTCTCTGCACTATTATCTCTCTTTCTCTCTCTCTCTCTCTCTNTATTATTTTTATAAACAAAAATCAAATATTATATATACAGGATGAGTTTTATAATAGATAAACCACCTTTTTATCATGGGAGACGGATTACCGACTGCAAATGTAATGAATCGAAAAATCCATAGATGATAACGGTTTGGGTCGATCATGATAAAAAGCTGGTTCATCCATTAAAACTCACCCTGTATATATAATTTATTGATTTTTGTTTATAAAAATTATGTATACATTGATTATATGAAGAAGCCATGGAGGTAGTAATAACAGGAGGGAGCATAAGATACCTTTTTAGATGAGGGGAGTATATTCTGAGAGGTAAGGAGAAATCGGTCGACGACTATATTGGAAGGAGAAAGATAACCGCTGAATTTCAGAGGTTATCTTTCTCCTTCCAATATGGTCACCATCTTGAGTGGTAAACCTTCGTCCCACGTGTCATGCTTCATCCCCGCGCATTTATACTCCCTCCTGTTATTCCTACCTTTATGGAAGAAGCATTGTAAGAATAGGAAAAGTGGGGGTAATTGGCAGTTCATATTTGTATAGTCAAAGCCATCGACATATAGAATGGACCGCTGATGGCAGTGGAAGGGGTAATCGCATGGGTAGAGTGAGAGGCAGATAATATGAGATAACATTCATATCTTTTCATCTCTTTCTACTAAAAGCCTTATTAGACGTTCCTGCTTGGAAAAGAGATGGAACATTACCTCATATTATCTGTCTCTCACTCTGTGCGTGCGGCCTCCCTTCCACTGCCATCAACGGTCCATTCTATGGGCGGTATTCATAGTCAGTTCTTATTTTAAGTAATGTCTTAAGACGCTGATACGGCTCTGTGATTGGTTTAGAACCATATAAGACTGTACCTAAGATGATCTTAAATATAAGAACTGACTATGAATACCAGCCTATATTCGATGCTAGTGGCGTATCTTCACAATAGGCAGTAGCGACGCCGAGAAAGTGAGATAGAAATATAATATAAATAGGCGATCATATATGTACATACATACACACGGCGTCGTAAACAGCCTACACCTCTGAAGTTGGCTGTATTCAGAGTTTATCCTTCTCCTTCTACAGCCTTCCATATTGAAAAGAAAGAGATAAACTCTGAACGCAGCCAACTTCAGAGATGTAGGCATTTATGACGCCGTGTGTACTACGAACGTTATACGTATGCGCTGACATAACAGTTTGGTGGGGTTGACTTGACGCTACAAATCTTTCTTCTCTTTCTGTCTTTACTATGGAGGTATATGGAGGGAGCATATGCAGGCGCTGTAGGTGAGGGGAATTTACAATTCTAAAGACGCGAGGGGAAACATAGGTCGACATTTTGGATAGGAACTCTTACTGATTGGTTATTATTGAAAAGTGGCAGTTGCCTAGTAACATTAAAACATTGAAATAATAAACGAGAAATAATCGAAATAAAATAATGTAAAAATAAATATATATTCTACAAAAAATATTGCATACACATGCATACAATATAGTTGAAAGAATATATGCAACATTATATTGAAGAATAACTGCATGCGTTTCTAGTTTATTATTTATTAAAATATCTTGTTTATTTATTTATTGAAAAAGAAAAATACATCTTTAAATCTCGCTTAAAGCAAGAATAATGTTGGTACAACCGGATTTGAATGTATGTAAATAATGTTTAAATAATGCTCATTACACTTATAAATTGATTGATTTTTCAATTCACGAGGTGTTTTATTTTTGCATCCTTTTACGATGCATGTTTAATACTAAGATAAAAATATTAAATTAAGTAATAAATAATAAATAAACAAGAAATAAATATACTGTGATACCTACTGCACGAGTAATCAGCACGACATACACAACACACATATTTGTTTTTTTCCGCACTCTACACTTCTCTGCACTATTATCTCTCTTTCTCTCTCTCTCTCTCTCTTATCAAGTTTCAACTATGTCTATTTCTTTTTAAGTGCAAAATATGTCCGCCAATAAAAGTGTGTTCTTAACCAAAATGGCCGCGACTGAACCCCCCTTATGTCTTAGGTAGCAAGATTTGTAACTATGCTCTTTCCATATACCTCCATGGTCTTTACTGAAAGAAAGAAGAAAAATGCTTTAAAGCATTTGTAGTGGCAAATCGATCGCAGACTTAAAAAGCTGTATTTAATAATAAGATTTAAAAATTATCTATTAAAAAAAGAAACAATATAATAGTTATATTTATTTTATTAATTTTTATTAATTTTTATAAGCGATCGTATATACTTGATTATTTATTATTATTATTTGTCAATTAATTTACCTGTGTAAAGAAATATTTTAAGCCTTTGATACATCTTCCATATACATAACAAGATCGCATTTTTATTTCTATTTTCTTTCACTCGTCATGGGTGCGACTGTTTTGTGTGAGACTGAGAGGTTAGATTATAGAATTATAATGGGCCTGTTCTTTATCAATACAATCTGGAACACGATATGATCAATTTGTAAGTAAATAAGAATATGCAGAAAAGATAAATAAGTATATTATCAAATTTTTTTACAATAAAATACGAACATGCTCACGGTTATACTCTGTAGAGGTCATAGGTTATGTATTCTGTTATTTCCGTTCCGTTCCCATTCCGTTCCGTAGAAAATGTTTCTCATGTGAAACCCACCTACGAAATAACGAAACGGAACTATTCTGATTGGTTAACCCCTACCATTTGCCTTTTCCGTTCCTCTTCCGTTCCGCTATTTCGAACTCCATGTGAAAGCACCCTTACATATATGGTCCCGACTATGGAGGTAGGAATATCTGAAGAGAGCATAAATGCGCGGGGATGAAGCCTGAGACGTGGGACGAAGGTTAATCGCTCAAGATGGCGACCATATTGGAAGGAGAAAGATAACCATATTGGAAGGAGAAATAACTTCTAAAATTCAGAGGCTATCTTTCTCCTTCCAATATGGTCGTCGACCGATTTCTCCTTACCTCTCAGAATATATCCCCCTCGTCTAAAAAGGTATCTTATGCTCCCTCCTGTTATTCCTACCTCCATATATTTCAGCTTCACCCAAAACGCTGTAACTCAAAAACTATGTATCATAAATTTTTAAAAAGTTTTAGGTTATGTTACATCCTGTGTAATGAAAAACTCAATTAAGGCCGTAGCCATGTAGTACTTACTTTTATTTCGCTAGCTGAACTCGAGAATCCTTGAAAATGTTGCGGCAATATTCTATGTTTCTGTTTTCATTTTAGAGCCAAAAGCTGTGTGTTGCGCACATGCGATGACCTTGCCTTAGGTCGGTTTTACAATACGGGTGTGGTCGGAAAGCGCACTATCAGCTAACGCATCAATCTATCCTTGTTGTATATCTAAGGAGTAGAAAAAATAGAGTAACATGTTAGCGTTAATAACGCGCTCCCCGAACTCGCCCTACGTCGTATGACGGAGTTGTATGTCCCATTGTAAGACTGTAATCATGGAGGTAGGAATATCTGGAAGGAGCATAAATGCCTGAGGGTGAAGAATGAGACGTGAGACGAAGGTTGACCACTCAAGATGGCGACTATATTGGAAGGAGAAAAATAACCGCTGAATTTCAGAGGTCACCCCCCTCGTCTATCTTATGCTCCCTTCTGATATTCCTACTTCCATGACCGTAACCAATTAAAGCATTCTAATGAGGCTTGACTATGGCCAGTATTCATAGTCAGTTCTTAGGTTTGTTTTTTTTCGCTGCACTGGTGGTACTAGTGCTAATAGTGTACACACCGAAACGTTCGTTTCGGCGGNACTGACGTCACACTTGACTGTTCTTTTTCGAAGTGTAGCAGCCCTCAGTGCAGCATTTCGCTACACTGCCAGCCCTAGGTCTCGAGCTGGTGTAACAGTGCAGTGTAGCGTGGTGTAGTGTTAGGCCTGTTCTTTTTCGCTGCACTGATGCACCAGTGTAATAAATCAGAATGAAACAATCTACAAATTGGACTTGTGACACTTATGACATACCCAAATATAATCCTTATTTATCTGGATTTATATAGTCCAGAGCAAATTTTTTTACTGTTTTACAATAAATAAAAATCTAAAAAAATTCTAATATGCTTGTGAAAGTTTTAATAAGAAACTCTTACTATTA
>JAJVSH010000142.1:385308-397107 GCA_021460005.1 Tetramorium alpestre | reverse complement strand
GTTACCAAGATCGCGCGAGGAGTTGTTTACTACACGCGGCAATGCCTAAAAGAGGCGGTTTTGAGCACCGATTGTTCCCCTGTTTTTTGCCACTTATAGAAAACAACTCTTCGCGATCTTGGGAACAATGACGCTGGGCGGTCGTATCTCGCCGCGCGCTTGTATTCGGCGGTGGGCCAGGCTAATACGGCGATTTTTAAACATTTATATCTCGTTAACTATTGCGAAAATTGCAAAATGATAGAGGACTTTTCTACTCAGTTTCGTCCGCTCTACCTGCCCACGAAAATTTATGCCACAATTATGGGACACCCTGTATATTAAAATAATTTATTTAATTTATATATTTATACATTAATGAATAAGTACTATTTCGAATAAAGTTTAAATTTCTTTAAAATGAACGAAATACATTATGAATTTTTTAATATAAAATCGCTTAGATTGCTCACATCGGATAATTATCAATCAATATTGTTTAAAAATTCATAAAGCGAAACGTCCTTCATTTCTGATGAATAGTGCGTTAAAAGCGCTTTTTGTCGCAATTTTTTCCCCAAAGTGACGTAACTCGGAAAATCATAAACATGAAGAAACGACGATGTCTGTAATTACAGTGTTTCCGCGCGTAATTTGCGGTGTATTGGGTGCGATTACTTTCACTCTCAAACGCAACCTTGACATTAAACGACTATGTATGTGCGAGTGTATCTCCACACGCACCGACTCGGATTTCCGACGATTGCTGAACCGTATTTGTCTGTCACGTTTTCACATGCCTATGAAAAGTACCTTGCAGGAAGATAAATTCTAAACCTTGAGTTATGTGCAAGGTTTCTTCGGTTTTAGTACTTTCCACAACGTTCCACACTACACAATAAATCGCAAATATTGTATTCCAGCCACAAGCTGAACGAAAATATTTCATTAAAGTATGTTTTGATACGTAAATGAAATAATGTTATTAATTAAAATGTGTTAATACAAACTAATGTGAAAAGATAAAATGAACAAAAATATTGGACTGTATTGGAATTACATGTAATCTAGTAAAAGAACATTAAATTAAATTGAGTGAGATACGATTTAGTTGACGCATGATCGCGCACTTGAACGCTCGAGAAGAGAAGGTCGCTTTGGCGAGGACCTGAGTCAGGCATCTTCTCTGCTCAGTGAGGTAATCTCCCGAGGATCAATGACGTCACCGTCTAAACTCGCCGTGGAAGACGTGTCGTTAAAAACGTCACGGACAAGTGTATGTGCAATGCTCAATCCAGCTTTTTAATTGCACATTAAAATAACAAATGATTCAATGGTGGTCTCTAAAGATATGTGGACCTATTATATATAGAACTCCACGTATCGTTAATGAAGAAAAAAATCAATGCCGCATATATGATGAATGTTTTCCATTTAGTTGTTAATTATTAAATTCACTTTAATGGCTCAAGTCAAGATAATTGAATATGCAGAGGAAATACTTTTTTTGCGATCAATTTGTCTCTCTACCGTTTCTATAATCTTCAATCAATCTTCATTAAAAAATTTGGAAATAATAAAATTTGTGTCTCTACCGTGATTCTTATCCAATTCAAGCACCACCACGGAAACGGCGCTCACGAAGAATTCATTTGGGAGTCTCGTTTTACACAACAAAGATTCGAGGTCCGAGAATAGATCACTCCGATCACCGTCGGCCGGATCAAAGAGTAATAAAGATGGCCTGTTTCTAAACCCGCGGATTCTGGTCATTTCCTCTTTTCTTTTTTTAAAGCGATCCTCAGGTTCTCAGAACTTACGATCCTTCGGTTCCCGTCGGAAGACTTTCGGATTCCGCGCCGGTGTTGTATATTTATGGCGGGGACTAGACTGTATATTCATTACGTCACCGAATTCAACTTTAAAACTCGCTATTCGCGACGGGCGCTCGAACAGTCGCACAGTGGGTTGGATCGCCAAAAAACCGGTCAAAAGTCAATAACATTTTACGTATTGAATAAAAATAACTAAATGACTAAAATTTTATATCAGATTTTTTTTCAAGATCGTTGATTAGGAATATGATGTAATTGAAAAAATTTAAATCCAATGACATGTAAAAAGTATAAAATTAATAAATAATTTTTTTAAATTAATTACATAATTGAATAATTTATTCAAATGAATTACATTTATCTTTGAAAAGAAACAATTTTTTTTACTTTATTTGGTAAATCATTTTTTGTCTTAATTAGGAATTAGAAATTGTTAATTGTGAAATATAAGAATCAGAGGAAAGTAAAAGTCTTTTGACTATGTCTTCATTGTTTGTCTTTCGTGAACATTTTCTTGCATAATTTGTTTAAATTTTCTAAGGTAAATTCCTTATTATAGGGATTCTCTAATTCTTTTTGAAAAGTAACTATATGTTTTTTTTATATCGATTGATTTATCTTATTATTCTGTGCATAAAAGAGATATTTTATATTAAAATGTGTTAGAATAAAATGTAAAATATCTCGTAAATAATTGACTTTTCGACAACTCTATCCAATACTTTTATATGCAGAATAACTCGAGGAATCATACTATGTAAAAAAATTATGTAATTCTATTTAAAAATATGGCGATGATCTTTATGCAACTATTAAAAAATTTATTTTTTGAAAATTAATTATAACATTATTTGTCCCTTTTCAAGTCATACATTTTTATCTGAAACATTTTTTTCTATAATAAAAAATAAAAAAGTTTTTAGGAGGATAAAGTAAAATGGTACACCATGTACAGCAAGTATTAATATAACAGTGTCACTTTATACTTTATATATTCAGAAAATAAAATATCTGACTGGCTATTCACTCTATTAACACCACGATCTCTACTCAGTTGCGCGTTTTCTTAATGAAGATTTACCTGTTGCGTTTATTTGCACATATGTGCCATGTTGAAATTTGTTAAATCATTGAAGTCGAATGCCGATCCTACTGTCGACATTTTCAAAAATAGTATCACAGTGCGATCTTAGCACATGAATGACAATCACATAAGAATTTTTTTATCGCTATCTATATATTGATTTTCTTTTTTCTCGATGCATTTATTATCACTAATGACAAGATCATTTTTTCATTATTGTTAAGTTATTGCTAATTAAGTTACAAAATTTTCCAATAGATTTTAGACACGATTTTGTAACAAAAATTGATATAATATGAGATAATATACAAAGAACCGTACACTTATTTTCTACATTTATTGTATCACAACTGCTTATATCATGTACGAAAGATTGTATCTCATTGTAAATCATTCTTTATGAAGATCTATAGCATCTATAGCATTGAAAGCAAACATGTCCATTACCTAATACTCAGAGGAATGCAATTGGTTTCTCCGGCTTAATTATTCATTAAGATGCATCGGTGACAAGTGAATTATTGCTTACGGAAAAGCAACACGTAAAAAATTTATGGGAAATGTAATTCTCTCATATATCCCAAATAGATATCAAATTCTATTAACGCTCGATTACAAAATTTTCAAGATTTTTGCGTCCTATATATGATTATAATCAAGAAGCGACTGACTAAAATTAAAATTACTATAAAATTTACATCTTGCAATTAGTTAAAAATATTTAAAATTCAATTCTTAAATTATTCCCTTAAATAGAGAAAATTCAATAGATTTGTATAAAATTGATTGTATCTTCGAACAAAATAACAATATACAGTTAATCGGATTATCTGCTCATGTCGTCATGAAAAAATTTTGTGTCATTTGCATACTGGAGACTTTCTCGTCTGTAAGTATATGAATGCATTTTTGCATTGCGGTCAAAATGCGACTTGAAGGAGAGGCTTGACAATGGGTATCCATTTCGAGTGTTCAAACAAAAGGACAGCATCTTACATTTCACTCTCATTTTTTCATGCATATTACTCACGTCACCGCGCTACAAGCATTACAAGCTACGAAAGCATTGTTCTTTTCTTTTTACATTTTTGTTAATGCAGATGTAGACTTAACATCGAAATATGACAACAGTCGAGTTTTGAAAGCACTGATTCGTGCATCCAATGCGTAATAAAATAAATATTAGAAATAAGAATAAATATTAAATGTTAGAAATAGGAATTAGAAATAACTGGTTGAAGTTTGGAACGTTTCTTGATGCGATTTTCAAAATTCCCCAAAAATTACTAATAGGAAGCAAAAGTTTATGTTTTCTTGACGTAGCTCTGTAACATTGAAAGATAAATGATTGGCCAAATTGTCATCAGCGACATAGTTGCTATCTTGCTTTTCCAGATAGGGGAGTATAATTTGACAATACTATTTATTAAACAGCAGTTGGTCAGATCAACCTGATTTATTTTGACCGTTCCTTTTTGGATTGTTTGTCACCCAGCTCTTATATAGGTGCTCAGTTTTGCAAAAAATGAAAACAATTTTCTTGAACTTGTTACACTGAATGGGAAATTTCTAATTTCAAAACAACATTTTTATTATCATTTAGTTTAGTTTTTCAATTAATAGAAATTTTACTTATTAAAAAAAAACATAAATATGACAGTTGGAAATACACTGCCGGTCAAAGTTTCCGGACACTTTTAAAATTAACAACTTGTTAGAATGACGTCAGAAATATATGTATAATCTCTTATTGTTAGAAAAAATTTCACCGTTTTTCTAATTAAAAAGAGTTTAAGAAAACTTTTAAGTCCAGGAGAGAGTTTATTAATGAAAAGAATTTAAAAAATTTTTTACAATTTTGTATTAGATATATTGTTTGTATCTTGGGGGAGCGTGAAGTGGGCGTAAGCCCAAAGGTCCGAGAATCTCGGAGGCTTGGCGTCACTTAGGGTGAATTAGCTGGCGCTTGGCCGGTTCGCGTGTCACGGCGTTAACTACGTTTTCGCTGACATCACTCTCGGTTAGCTCTCGGTAATTGCTGAAAATAGTTCGGATGAATCGTCACCGAGGCGATTCCCCGTCGTGCAAACGACGCGAACTTCATCGACGGCGGGACAATGTCGAATGCCAGCGGAAAACAGAAATAGCCGCGGCGGCTCGGATTCGACTAAATTCGCGCGGCCGAATGCATCTTCAGCAAGTTATTCTTAAGAGATTTACAACACTCGCCAGAGTTCCTTTTACCCCTCACGAATATATCAAGAAGAAGGAAAGAATGACACGAATACTTGAATCGATACATTACGTGAAAGTTATGCAATAAAAGAATGTCATTGACTATTTTTAAATTACTATTATGCTGATTAATTCTAGGGACTTTCATCTTACGATTGATAGACTAAAGCCTTCCAATTTCTGTTTATATCAACAATAAGACATATATTTGTTATGTTTCCATTGAATATTGTTGCCGATTTATTTATGAGTTGATTACTTTGATTAATCAAGTATTGGAAATGTAAAAATCAAATATTAATTCTCTCATAAAAGGATATTAAAGATGACTTTTTAAAGAAACCAAATTGTTCATTTTAGGTGTGCCCGAATTAGCCAGTATTGAAATCTATAGTGCACGTGACATAAACTACAGAATTTTAATACTGATCTCTATACTATCAATCTATAATTTACGTCACGTACACTATAAATTTTTAATAACTAACAACTAATTCGTAACGCAACCTTTTACTTGTTATTTCCGCGTTTTTGCGTTTTAATATCTTTTGATTTTAATTGTGTTCCGTCGAACACAATTTTGCCAACCATAATTGATACTGTTCTTTACAAAATTCAGATTCTGCAGATATCCATGAGCATTTGGCGATCGCTCAACATATATGAATCACTGTACGTTGTGGATGTCTATTAGCACTTTCGTTGCGCAAATATGCTACGCGCTTTTTTGTTAGTCTCACTTCGAGACACACATTGTGAAAGAACGCATCATCTCGATTCCCCGTAAATGTGTCGTGGCGAAATGTTTCTCTAATAACGCCCACTCGATCTTACTCACGTCGGATAATTGAGCGGTGATCGATCTGCGGATGAATAATAAATCTTTACGCAACGAGAAGGAAAACTCGAGGAAATGTCTTCGTAAAAGAAAGGGAGTTACTCACTCATGAATAATAGATTTCGAGGCAGTTGTATTTTTATTAATTATTATTCACCGCGCAATTATTATTATTTAACTCTATCACACATATTTTCCATATGACGTAACAGTCAAGTTTCGTTCAAGTTTGCTCAATTTCATCTGTAATCAAATTGAGCAATGCAATTGGTCGAAATTTTACTGTTACGTTTTATGGAACGTGTGTGTGAGATGGGCTTTAAATTTGAATTGATACAACTGTAAGGTAAGAGTTCTTCTATGTGAATCTTATCTCGTAGTATTAAAATAATAATAATAAGTATATATTAAATATTTAAATATAAAATATTAATAAATAATAAGAATTTTTACAATTAATCACAATGACAGTAAAACTTGATCTTTCGTGAATAAATATAAATAATTTATCGTTAATCATCACTGTCGACAACATGAGGAGAAAGATTGGTAAACATTCGGTAAACACTCTTGAGCGGCCAATTCGGCATTATCTGTCCAAATAATAAAATGTCCAAATAATAATTTATAAAAAGTTTGTAAGCTTCTGCTTACATAGAAAATTAATCTGCCTTTTCGTTTAATTTCGCAGACTCTTCGGACATCGTAGACTGTAAATTGAAGTTGATCCTCGGTCTAATATGGACCCTAATCCTGCACTACTCGATTTCTATGCCCATGTGGGAAGGCGACGACGGCGAGGACAAAGGCGCTACCCCGAAGCAAAGGCTGATGCACTGGATCCAGTCGAAGGTGCCGGATCTGCCGATCACAAACTTCACCTCTGACTGGAACGACGGTCGTGCGGTGGGTGCGCTTGTTGATGCGGTCGCGCCCGGCCTCTGCCCTGATTGGCAGGATTGGAACCCGAAAGATGCGATTCAGAACGCGTCCGAAGCAATGGGTCTCGCTGACGACTGGCTCAATATTCCTCAGGTTCGCAATATTATATAATTTATTTAACTTTAAGCACTATTTGAAATAAAGAAGGACTTAATCAATCACACTTAGGTTGATTTTATATTAACTTTATTAATATATATATGTATGTGAACTTTTCAAAACGTTATTGAACTTGATTTAATTTGACGAAGTACATTTTTATCGAAGATTATCTGCGGAAAGAGCTAATAAAATTAGTTAACATACGGCAAAAACTAAATATATACGTAAATATACACGGCGCCAAAAATGCCTTTACACCTGAAGTTGGCCGCGTTTAGAGTTTATCTTTCTCCTTCTATTGCCTTCCATCCATTGGAAAGAAAAAGATAAACTCTGAACGTAGCCAACTTCAAGTGTAAAGGCATTTTTGACGCTATGTGTATGTATGTATGTACATACATGAGAACTTTGCTTCTGAATCATATTGTGATATTTATCGCAATAATCAGTAAACATTAAGGAAAATAAAGATTAATCTTTAATTCTATTTAATTAACATTTACGGAGCATTTCGTGAATTACATCATTCTCGTTACAGCTCATTAAACCCGAAGAGATGGTGAACCCAAACATCGACGAGATGTCGATGATGACATACCTGTCGCAATACCCCAGCGCAAAATTAAAACCAGGTGCACCTTTGCGCGCCCGCACGAATCCAAACAGGTAAGAATGAAAACCTGTGAAAAACTTTGTATCTATTGAAGCGTATCACGAAAACGCAATTCGTATTATATACTTACTTTTGTTATTTATTGCAAACAATTTCTTTTTAAATTTTAAATACAATTTATACGATTTTTTTCATTTCCCAAAATTATATTGCTCATAAAAAAATGGTACAATTGTTTATTATTTCGATCGTCCGAGGGTAAGCTGAAATCGTAAATGATTTTTTTCTGTTTCGGCGTACAGTAGTTGATAGTAATGTGAAAAACAGAGTGGCGCGTGTAGATCTCCGGTATGGTGATTGTGATTAATTAATCAATTTATTTCATTTCTCGGTCGCAGCATCCCGCCGCCGCGGTAAGTCGCGCACTGATCATGTATTGTAACGTATAACGGTTTTTGCGCAATTAATGTCCGCCGCCTTGATGAAATCCATCTCTTAACCCAACACTTAATCATCTCTCTGTACATATATATGTACATAAACGCTTGGTAGAGTAAATAAGCTGCATAGTGCGCGATTAGCGAAGACACGGTTGGCAAATTTTCTGAAGACGAAAGAAGGAGCGAGGGTTTGATTAGTATGGTGCTGACAAATAATGATTTCATTACTCTTCCGAGTTTTGCGGATAGATAGATCTTCCTGTTCTCAAAGCTTAACGCAATACCATTAATTAATCTCTTTGTACGTGTACATACACGTGAGATTTTCACGAAGGGCCGGATTGAACTAACTGGATAGTGAGTGATCGCAGAACGTAGCGCGCTTGCAAATTTGTTTTTTTTTTTTATAGATCGATGCAAATCATCGCGCAATCACCGTGGCATAAAACGGGTGAATCCCAAATATGCACAATGTAAAAACGGACACCATCAATCAAATTACATAAATTTATTCTAACCTTACCTGACTAAGTAATCTGATTGATGGTGTCCGGTTTATACTGTGCGCATCTGGGGCTCTTCGCACAAAACAACGCTTGTAACCGTCTGGCAAATGGATTTATTTAACGTATTGATGTAACAACATCGCGGACTGCTGGCTGGCCATTTCTCACATTATTTTTTTGCACAGAGTACGCGCTTATGGTCCCGGTATAGAACCAACCGGTCCAATCGTCGGTGCACCCGCCAACTTCACCGTGGAGACCTTCTCCGCCGGCAAGGGAAACGTCGATGTCATCGTCGATGATCCTAAAGGAAACAAACTACCGGTAAGAATGCGTTCGTCGAAGGATACTCAATTACGTAATCAAATATAAAATATAGTAGAATCTTCACTCGAATTTCAAGAGAAGAGAATTCCTAAATAAACTGTTCGTGATGAACTAAACTATTATCGAGATTTCAAAAAAGGGAAGTGTTCGAAATACAAGAGTCTAATAAAAGAGACTTGTAGAAGTTAGATGAAAGAAAATTCGAATTATAGAGGTGAATAACGGAGGAAGCACTAACCGCTTCGACTTATAGAGGCTTAGTAGGTAGAAGTTTGATTTTTAGGAATTTATTTTGAATTGCAGAGACTATATATCTTTAATTATGAATTAGAGAGGTCTTAAATTGTTTCTAAAAATTTGGAATAGTTTTTTTTACATTCTCTTGATGCATGCGAAATGGGAATTTCTTCTCTAAGTAATTAAGTATGCATCTAAAGTTATCTAAAGTACGTATCTAAAGTTATGAGTGGAAGGAATTAGCTCAAATCTGAGACTTATAAAGGTTCGAATTATGGAGATTCTACTGTATTTGGATATTTCATTTGTCTTAAAATTTATCTGAACTGTACACATTGTTGCTGAAGATTTGGAATAGTTTTTTTATATTTTCTCGATGTATCCGAAATAGGAATTTCTTCTCTAAATAATTAACTATGTAATTTGAAGTTATAAGCGGAAGGAAATAGATCAAATTGTAAATCTTATACAAGTTGGAGTTATAAAAATTCTAGATACTGTATTTGGATATTCTGTCTTGAAATATTGTTCCGAACTGTGCAGATTGTTTCTAAAGTTTTGAAATAGTTTTTTTTACATTCTCTTAAAATCCAAAATCTGATTTTTTTTAAGTAATTAAACTTATGCTGGAATCTGAAGTTATATAATTAGATGAATTAAAGTTACTAATAAACCTATTAACTATTGGTTATAATCTTCTCGGTTTATTTCAAAGAGAGAGATTTTTCATCTTTAATCGTATTATAATTTATTTGATCTTATGTGACCAAGATGACCAAAATTTAATTATTACAAAAGATTATTGTTGAGAAAAATGACAGTTTTTTAAGTTATTAGAAATGAAATAGACTTCCAAAATTTCTTGCTAACAAAATCCATGAGAAATCCACTGTTTTGATATTAAGAGTAGATATGTTCTGGCGTCTATTGTCAAGCGCGCACCATCGGAAGCTGAAAGATGTTTATCGCAATCGGAATAATTACGCTACAGGACGTGGATACGTGTGATGCAATGGCTATTTGTGTACCGCGTGGCTATTACTGAATGTGGTATTATCTGAATGTACGAGGATTCGCGCGAATTGAACTGGAAGTTGAACGAACGCCGTCCTTGCATCCCGTGTCATATTCTGATGATGTCTACTCGATTGCGTTTTCAAGGTCGACATCAGATTCAACAAGGACCGGAACCTGACATACTCGGTCTCGTATACTCCGAAGACGGAAGGTCCGCACAAAGTGAAGGTGCTCTTCGCCGGCAGGGAGATCCCGAAAAGTCCGTACACCGTTAACGTCGAGGGCCACGCTGGTGATCCAAGCAAGGTTACGGCGAGCGGGCCAGGTCTGCAACCGGAAGGCAACGTGGTGAATAGACCTACCTTCTTCGACATTTTCACGAAGGACGCCGGCCGCGGCGTACCGGAAGTCATCATCTTGGATCCGCAGGTAGAAAATGATGTGCTATTGAATAATAGATGAAACATCATCATAATAAATCTCATCGTTCCGTATGTAACTTAATTGCAGGGTAGCAAGACCACGGTGCCGGCGAAGTTGCGCCAGACCTCGCCGGACGTTTGGAGGTGTGAGTACGTGTCGCCGGTGACGGGTCTGCACTCCGTCAATGTTTTCTTTGCCGGCAAGCCCATACCCGGAAGTCCAATTGGCGTGAACATCGCGCCGGTCTCCGACGCGAAGAAATGCAGAGCGTACGGGCGAGGGTTGTTGTCTACAGGCGTCCGCGTCCAGGACATCGCCGACTTTGTCGTCCTCACCAAGGACGCCGGCGAGGGTGTACCGGACATTCGCGTAATCGGTCCGGGTGGCGTCAATCGACCGGTGCAGTAAGTCCTTGCTGTTCAATTTAAAAATCATCACTGAAGAATACTTTGCTATTTAAAAAATGTTATTTCTTGGTTTATTATTTTTACATTTTCATATAAATTTGTAAATGTTAATGAGAAGGACTCAACGTCGAATTGTAAATGAAATTATCAAAGTTATATCTATTTAAATTTGGAAAAGAAGAAGAAAAAATGGAACAAATATCGAAATATCTTATGCTAGATATCTTGCTTTCAATTGAGTTATCGATTCAATTAATGATATTGCATTAAATTATTTTAGAATGTCCAAAATCGATGCTACGACTTACAAGTGCCACTATACGCCAATAAAGGAAGGCCGTCACGTAGTAATGATCACTTACGGCGGCAAAGAGATTCCCAAGTCGCCCTTCGAGGTCAACGTGGGTCCTTACAAGGAGTCTAACATCAGGGCTTTCGGACCAGGTCTACACACCGGCGTCGTCGGCCAACCAGCCAAGTTTACAGTGGACACAAACGGTGAGACCGGCGCCCTTGGTTTCTCCATCGAAGGCCCATCCAAAGCAAAAATAGAATGCAACGATAATGGCGATGGAACCGCTGATGTTTCTTACCTGCCTACTGCGCCGGGCCAGTACGCGGTCCATATCCTCTGCGATAACGAGGACATCCCCAAATCGCCTTATATTGCGACTATTTCGCCGAAGGCCGATTTCGATTCAGAGAAGGTAAACTCGAGTTTTTATTTCACTATTTATATTTTTTATATAATCTGTGTTTATATTTTTATTTTATTATATACACATAACATTACTTTTAATACACACACATATAT
>JAJVSH010000142.1:315507-384620 GCA_021460005.1 Tetramorium alpestre | reverse complement strand
TTTGATAAGTGTAACACTCGTGGATAGATTTGCTAGGTTGTCTCTTCTTGCCGTATTGGGAAATGCACGCTAATTTACGAATCTTTATTAATTAATTTCTATTAATTATTTATTATCATAATTGCAAAACGATATAGGACTTTTCTATTCAATTCACTCGTTTTACACACGAGGAGTATTACATCTATTATCAGACACTCTATATCTTCTTTTGCTTATATTCTATAAAATGTAGCGATGAAAAAAACTTAAATTGGAATAAACCTGGTTTATTTCAATAATAAAAAAAATTAAAGTAGAATAAACCTGGTAAAAACCTGGTAAAAACTTTCCAGATTTTTACTAGGTTTATTCCACTTTAATATTAATCAAATTTGGGTAATATGTTGTTTTTATTTACTTGAACGGTGAAAAAAGTATATCGAACGTATTTTGTAGGTTGACGTTCATGGACCAGGAATTCAACCAGAAGGTGTTGCCAGAGACAAACCAACGCACTTTACGGTGGATGCGAGAAAAGCTGGTCAAGCGGCTCTAGAAGTCGCTATCCAGGATGCTCTTGGAAGAGAAGTTCCGTTCAGATTAGAAGACAAGCGGGATGGCACTGTTCAAGCGCATTATACACCTACATCTAGTTCCCAGCATGTTGTGATGGTACGGCCAGAATAGACATTTTCGAAAACCTTGAATTAAATGTCTGCTTGTTTTGGATACGCTATTTTTTAGCCAAAGAAAATTAAAATAACCAACTTAAAGTGAAACTTCTTATAAACTACAGGATAAAATTGATGGAATTTGATGCCATCAATTTTATCCTGTAGTTTATAAGAAGTTTCACTTTAAGTTGGTTATTTTAATTTTCTTTGGCTAAAAAATGATGCCATCCAAATTAAAACGAACACATAAAACATTGTTAAAATATTCTGCAAAAGCATGACTGATAAAATGTCAGTTTATTTCAATTTCTGAAAAATATCTTCTTTCAGGTGAACTATGGCGGAGTGGCCACGAAGAAATCTCCATACAGAGTTAAGATAGCTTCGCCCTTAAATCCCGCTATGGTCTCCGCTTTTGGTCCCGGTCTTGAGAAGGGCGTGAAATCGAATGTTGCTACACATTTCAACGTTGACTGTCGCGAGGCTGGCCCCGGTAAATTGGACGTGAAAATGCTAAACCCCGAAGGCCGAGAACTTCCAATTTCTCTAACGGATAACGAGGACGGCACATACGTCGTGGACTACATGCCCCCTCAACCAGGAACCTATACAGTGAATCTCAACTATGGCGGTCTCAAAGTACCCCAATGTCCCATTAAGGTCAGCGTTCAGCCTCACGTGGACGTGTCCAAAGTCAAGGTGGACGGTCTGGAATCAAGTGAGTACAATTATCGAAAATTCTTTAATTATCATTTAATCATTTAATATTTCGATTATCGCTATCGGTATACTTAAAATCAGATTTAATCACTTGATAAATATTTCACTAACCGCAGATAAGCTCGAAAATATTATATTCTTATTTTGTAAAATTGGAACAATGGTTGAATGTTTTTTAATATAATGTCGCGTCGTTTGAAATTATAGTAAATCTGACAACATATTTTGATCGCTATCAGTAGTCTTTTATTAGTATTATAATTTTCAAAATATAAAACTTTAAATTTATAAGTAAACTTAATTAATAATTAATATTGTACAATAGTATAGACTATTAACAAGAAATAATCAAGAACATTTAGTTATCATTATATCGCACAATTTGGTTTGAAATAATTTTCCTGTAATAAAATTCATCTGTTTATTATATTTTAATTCGTTGAACGCGATTAAAGGAGGATAATAGATGCAATTTGGTTCACGGCTGAAGTAAGATCTCGCACTTAGATAGATACCGGTGGTGCATCAGTTTGAAAATAAATCATTCGCATCAAAATCACACTCTTTCCAATGATTATTAAAAATATAATTTTCATCTCGCAACACACAGCCGTTTCTTTCTCTTCTCGGGGACCTTTCGGGATGCTACCATGATGCGTGTATCTAGATTATTGAAATACGCGTTGCCAAGGTCTCCTTGCGGATAGATATTTTGCTGGAACGCCGATGACTTATTTATAGCGGCGCTCGCGAATCCCTCACAGTTGACACGTATACAGTTTCGCGTTCCGTCTAAAAATATTGCACTTCGGTGCTCCACGCGTTGCGCTTTCCACAAAACTTTACCTTAGAGCCTCGCGAAGAAAGGAAGGCAGCAGCACCAACCGTGTCACGATAAAATTCTAAAAATAAGCAAATGGCGACGCGTTCAAGAAATCAATATACATTTCTGTAAAACTAGATAATTTTTCTTGCACGCTGAGTAATATATTCGTTGTAACTGAATGCACTCTCTTAGCCGAGACACGTTATCAGTGTAACCGCGGGAGATCTTCTTATTTGGAATACGCTCTGCCTAATTTACACGCGCATTGTGGGCTTATGTATGTAGCAAGTGGCTTTCTCTCACAACTCGGCGCCTAGTATTACCAGTATTTGAAATCTAACCGTTACGATAACTTTGCGCGACGAACGTCCAGCCGTCCTTGCTGGTAAGTGTCCGATCGTGAATCACACGTTATAATTGATCCCTTGAATCCTTCGAGCACTTTGGGGCTTTTATATGTACATTCATAATTTTTGTTCATATTATATTGTTTATCTTATTAATCGAATCGCTATAATATCATCGATCCTCTCCTCCTCTGAGCGTCGGCCGCGATTTTACCAGCATAACGGTGCGACGTTCGCCGCTCGCGGGCCGTCGACCCGTCGCGCAAGAACGTCGCGAAAGACGCATCGCGGCTCACCACGAGAACCCGCAAACGTCCTCGCAGCGGCTCCGGTGAACAGCCTGCAGCAGTTCCGCGTGATAACGCAGGAGGCGGGCAGGGCGGCGGACTTCCAGGTGGCGATCACCGCCCCGTCTGGCAATCGCGTCAAGGCGCACGTGGTGCCGACGCACGAGGGCTACCTGGTGAACTTTACACCCACCGAGCTGGGCGAGTACCTGCTGGGCATCAGCTTTGGCGGTGAACCGATCTCAAGCCAGCCGTACCGGCTGACCTGCGTCCACGGCTCTGACCCGAGTAAAGTGCACGCCTCTGGACCTGGTCTCTCCCACGGCGTGGTGAACAAGCCGGCCGAGTTCGTGATCGACACACGCGGCGCCGGCCAGGGTGGCCTCGGCGTGACCGTCGAGGGTCCCTGCGAAGCTGCGATAAATTGCCGGGACAATGGCGACGGCACCTGTTCTGTCGCCTACTTGCCCACCGAGGCCGGTGACTACGGCATCAATATCACCTTCAACGAGAAGCACGTACCGGGCTCGCCTTTCCAGGCCATCGTTGTGCCGAACGCGGACCTTTCCAAGATCAAAGTCAGCGGGAACGGCATCCAGCCACACGGTACCGTTAAGGAACGTCAGCACGGAAATCGTTTTGCGATTGGAAGTTGAGAGAGTGCTGTGACTTGCTCGTCTCTCATTTGCGCGATAAGTTTCGTAACGCGTCTCGGGATTTTCTAGGGATGCATAGCACAAATTATTGTTCTTCGAGATTATTCACTTTCGAGGAAAAAGGGTGCTTTCGCAACATACACATCTGTATGATGGGTTGCCTATCGGCAGGAGTATGCTTTACTGAACTCGCGAAATAAAATAAAAATGCAAATTTGGCGAGGAGTGAAGAAAGGGAAATTGGTTTTTAATACTCTGATATAGTACAATCATAAAATTTAATAAATTGTAGTAAAGCATGCCTCTGCCAATAGTCAACATCGAACATTCCAGCGATATTACAATAACTGGAATGCTGTAATATTGCTGCAATATTGCTAAAGAATATTCTTAGCTAACTTAGATTATTCCAGCAAGATTCTTGCAATATAAAAAATGCAATATTGCTGTAATTGCAATATTGCTGTAATTACTACAATATCCTATGTTAGCTGAAAATATTCATGCATGTGGAAGGAAATTTTTATGTTAATTGGCTTGGCAAGTTATGTGAATGTTGTGACACTGTGAAAAATTCATTGCAACTACGCCGAGGAAGATATTTCTGTCGATAAGAAGAGATTAAAAAATCCCGATGATTATTCCGAGACGCGTTAATGTAACGATGCATGTGTGTTACTGTGATTGCATCTTTTTGGTTAGTTATTATGACATTCCCTGCTTTAGACTTTCTGATCTGTACCTGTCTTTATCGTAATTTTTTGTTACAAGACACTTGAATGCTTAAAGATATGTGGACATGTTTGTAAAAATATATGAAACAATTTTTAATTTTTTCTTTCTACAACCATGGCTTCATTTCAGTTTGCGTGAATGAAATTCAATGCTATAAATAATAATCTTATATGTTATTGTGATTTTTCTTATGTTAATCACATTTACAGATTGCAATTGCGTTTTTATATTATATATTATTTTACAATATGCGCTTATGTATTGCCACTTTAACAAATAATTTGTTAAATTAGGTATTACGTATTATTTAAAACAAATGTTTAATAAATAAATGTTTAATTAAATTATAATCGATAGGTACGTAATTCAGTGTATTCAGTGTATTTATTGTAAAAAGTACATGAAAATCATACATTTAGTACAAATTTATTGCAATGTAATAATAATTTACATTATTACTACATGTATCAAAATATTTTTACATTTCATTAAAGATGTGTACTCTTTTATATTACTGTTTTACATAAAACATCAACTTGACTAAAAGAATGTGCAAAATTAAAAATGCAAGATTTTATAAATTTTTATTATTACAAAATTCAATTTTAAAGACATGCAGCTTTCGTTATAAAAATGCATCGATTGAATAAATCTCGAATTTTTACGCATGAAACAAATATACAATTCAAGACAAATACTTCTTTAGAATAACAAAATTGAATTTCGAAAGAGCTAATATCTGATATATGTGTTAGATATGCGCATTTATTTAAAAAGAAACATACTTGTGTGTTTTCGCTCGTAATCATATCGTACTATCATTTTGCAGGTTTATTCGTGAACAAACAAGCGACCTTTACGATAGACACGAGAGACATCGCTAAGTCAAAGACCGACGACGGCAAAGTGTCCTGCACCATAAATAACCCCAGCGGCGGGAAGACTGAGAAGCTCATAATCCCCCAGGGTGACGGCACCTACCGCGTCAGTTACACACCCTTCGAGGAGGGCTGCCACACCATCGACATCCTCTACGACAACGTGCCCATCCCAGGCTCGCCGTTCTCCGTGAACGTGCAACGCGGCTCTGATCCCAGCAAGTGCCGCGCGTATGGACCTGGTCTGGAAAAGGGCATCATCAACAAGACGAACCGCTTCACGGTGGAGACCAGAGGTCTGCGAACCAACATTTTCGATCAAACGAATGCTCAGTGCAATTTTATACTACTTATAAATACAGGATGTTACCGCAACGTACATATCATTACGCCGGGTTGCCTGTCTGTCTATCGGTAGGGGCATGCTTTGTTGGACTGTCAGGAGCAAGTCTTAGCAAGCAAGTTTTAGCAAATAATTAGGAATAGGAGATTGGCGTTTACCAGCCCAGTCTAGTGTCCAAATTTAATAATATAAGTGAAATATATATATACTGCTAAAAAGAGAAATAGAGCATCAAGTCTGACTTCATCGACTAAAAGTCCGGAAAAGCATCGGCTCCTGCCGATAGACAGATAGGCAACCCGGCGTAAATGTTGCGGTAACATTGGACAATTTAGAATTATCGAAATATGGGAAATATTTTTAGTAGAATTGCAGGGAAGTTAAGGTGGAAATAGCTCATATGCGACTTTTTTTCAGAGGCTGGCAACGGTGGTTTGGGTTTGTCGATCACGGGCGACGGGGAAGTCAAGGCGGAGGCCAAGGACAATTACGATGGTTCCTGCACCGTCGAATACGTCCCGACGGAGCCCGGTGATTACGAGATCGGCATCAAGTTCGCCGAGCAGAACATACCCGGGTCACCGTTCAAGATCAAGATAGTGTCGGACTCGGAAGCGAAAAACGTGATCGCTTATGGACCCGGCCTGCAGCCTGAGATGGTGCGCGAAGGCGTGCCTGCGAAATTCACGGTGGGTACGTCCAAGTGCGCCAAGGCGGCGCAGCTAGACGTGAGGCTGTCGACCGACAAGGGACAGGCGCAGAAGCCGCAGATCAAGAGCAAGGGTGACGGCTTGTACGAGGTGACGTATCAGCCGCCACCTGCCGGAAGTAACGTGCATGTCGGCGTCACCTATGACGGTGAGGACATCAATGGCAGTCCGTACAAGGTGAAGGTCCTGCCCACCGTGGAGCCCAGCAAGGTGACTCTGTCGGGTCCCGGGGTGTCACCCGTCTGCACCGCTTCCTTCCCGACTGACTTCGTCGTGGACACTTCCAAAGCTGGATACGGCGATCTCGAAGTACAAGTTGTGGTGAGTAACGTTGCACAAAGTGTTTTGCAGCTTTTATATCACACGTCTAACATTTGTTTATTCTAAATTTGTATATTCGATTCGAGAAAGAGAATTACATATTTTTTTACAAAAAATAGTCTTAAACTTATTGTTGAAAGTGATAATTGATGTACATACAGAAGATTCTCATGAATATCGTTATACATACATACATATACATACATACTTGCAGCGTTAGAAATATCTAGCCACATGAAATTGGCTACATATCAGGGATTTCGTTGTGACAGCCAATCAAAAAAGCCAATTTAAAAAATTTACGCTTTTGATTGGTAACAGATCTCTCGATACATGGCCAACTTCATATTAAGTATTTCTGACGATATATTAACAGTAATAAAATATAATTAAATTTTTAAAAAATTGCAGACTGTTTAACTTTCTCATTTTTCTTCTAAATGAATTTTTTTTAATAATTTTGGAAGCCTATATTGATGATTACGAATACTGATGAAGATGCACTATCATAAGAAAGCAGTTATCACCTTGAAAAGTTAGTGGCATCTCAGCGATGAAGAAACTGGCGTTGAATATCTCCCAAATGGAATTATCATCATTATTTTAGATCTCACAATCAGATTAGAAATTCAATTACTTTGATTTTTATTCGAACCAAGGCAAAATATAATCTCATTGATTTATATTCGCGCGTATTTATATTGGCAACACAGCAAGAGTTTGGCAAATTTATTTAATTAAAAATTACATTATTAAAATATATTGCATGTATTAAATTATAACAATTAAAATTGATTTGTATTTACACATACTTAAAATCCAGTTTTATAATTATTAATCCATTAAAGTCCATTTAAGAAGGTTAGCAAAGAACAGTAATTAGAAATAGGATCGGAGTGTGAAAAAACATAAAAACACACTACAAAAATTAATTTAATAATTTTTTTAGCAAATTATTAAATATTAATTAAATATTAACTGTAGAAGAAATTAAACTGGCGATATTGTTTTTTTTGTTAACAAAATTAATATTTAATGTTATAATTATATGTATAAAATAAAAGTATTATATGTTCATTAATTTGCATTAGTACATGTTCCAAATAAAAAGGAAATATAAAAATTATATAAGATTAAGCTAATAATTTTCGTTTGTAATAAAATTTAGAAATAAGATGTAATAGTAAGATTCAACCAATCGCATTGTTTAATTCAACCGTACGTAACCATAACAATAAGAATTAAGCAACGCGATTGGTTGAATCTTACTGTTACATCTTACGGAAATTCGTGTGTATAGTGTTTAGTACATACATATATACATATGCATCAAATACTTTCCTATGAGATGAATTTAGTCATCGACTATGTTTACACGTCACTTTAATCAGGTTAATAAAGGCTATACACACGAATTTCCGTAAGATGTAACAGTAAGATTCAACCAATCGCGTTGCTTAATTCTTATTGTTATGGTTACGTACGGTTGAATTAAACAATGCGATTGGTTGAATCTTACTATTACATCTTACGGAAATTCGTGTGTTATAGCCTTTATTAAGGTCATCACACATACATTTCCGTAATCGTAATTGTAAGAAATTGAGCAATATGATTAGTTGATTGGTCGATTGGTTGATTGGTCGGCCGGTTACGGTTACGGACAGCCGAATTGAATAATGTGATTGGTCAAAATCTTACGATTACGGTTACAGAAATGTACGTGTGATGGCCTTTAATAACTTCTATAGTTCTTAGGCCTGCCAATCACAGCTATTCAATTTTTCTGATAAATGGTTACGATTGGTCTGCCTGACAACTACGGTTGTTATTAAACTCGATTAATAGACTGATTAACTGGAACTTATTTGATACGTAAACCCGGATCTACAATAGGTGTAGTAAGCTTTAAATCTTAAAAAATTGACTAATTATAAACGAAGATGAGGAGAATAATTGATTGCCATTGTTCCAGTTTTTTCCAGTTTAAAGGTTATTACACCTATTGTAAACCCAAGCTAACACATTCGGTGTAAAACATAGAGTGCTGATACACGGCAGCATTAATCGGGTTTTGTAACATCGGTTCTTAGGCCGGCCAATCACAGCTATTCCATTCTTCTGAGGAATATTTACGATTGGTCTATCTGACAACTACCGACGTTATAAAATCCGATTAACGGTGCCGTGTAAACATAGTCATAGACATGTTAAGATAGACTGCTCATGAGGCACTAAAACCTTAAGTGGGGGTATACTTCTGTGGAAAAAGGACAGCATATGATTTTCAGTAGCTCTTTCTTTTTCTAATGCTTTCTGTCAGAAAGAGACAGCCATCCCAGAATAATCAGTGCGTCCTTTTCTTTGTGGCCTACACAACCTCACTACTTTACAAGCAGTCTATGTTAATATGGTGTAAATAAGACCATAGAAACGTTATATAAGATGTTTTCAATATCTCTAATAGCGTTTTTCATTGGCGAAATTAATGGGCACTAAGTGCGTACTAAAGGCCGCAGCACATAGAAAAACTTAAGCAGTAGAACTTAAGACATAAGCGAATCAACCAATCACGGTCGAGCAGTAAGTTAGCCATTTTGAAACTTAAGCGACACCGAGAATTTCGTATGGATGAAATTCTTAAGTCTTAAGTCTTATGGTTTAAGTTTTTCTATGTGCCACGGCCCTAACCGCGGATGTTAGTTTTCATTGGGGATTTCATTGCGCATGAAGATTGTACGTATACTATTTTATTGATAAATAAAGCGTCATCTACAATGAATTGTAGTTATAGGGTCGTAAGCAAATCGACCAATGACAGTCAAGAATTTGTAAGAAAACTTGATTGTGATTGGTCGATTTGCTTACGATCTTACGACTACGACTCATTATAGACGACGCTTAATACCGAATTCATGCAAAAATGTGGCATAAGCTACAAGTGTCGGTTGCGTGCAAAATATGGCGGCGCGAATTGTCGTAAGTGATTTGAACGAGCAAAGTATGCAAATAGTATTCGATTTCTTCAGGCCGTGCAAGAATTTTACACTAGCGGTACACTCGGGCAGTATCATCCCGCACTCCACGAGTTCCCAGTGCGTACTCAGTTCTGCCCAATGAAAAACGCCATAAGACTGGTTTCATAGTTAATTCTTATACTTAACATTTTAAGTACAGTTTTAAAATGTTCTAAACCAATCACACAACCGCATTAGCATCTAAAGACATTACTAAATAGTCGGTCTAGGCCGGTATTCATAGTCAGTTCTTACATTTAAGATCATCTTAAGTATATTTAAGATCATCTTAGTCTTATATGATTCTAAACCAATCACAGAGCCGTATTAGCATCTTAAGACTGTACTTAAGACGGTCTTAAAATAAGAATCGACTATGAATACCGCCCTAAGTTAACCTATTATATTTTCGTACCAATTTTCGATCCTGGTCATACACCAATCGAAACTTTTGCCTTTGTTTGTCAACTATTATAACAGTAATTTGTATTTGTCACCATACATTCAATTTATTGCTCTTAGAAAGAGCTACATGTTTGTGGCCACTTTAAGGATTTTCAAAGATATAAACGCATTTTAATTAATTTTTTTATTATCTAATAACTTTAACTACCAGGGGCGTAACCTCACTCTTCTCACAAGAAGGGCTGATTCTTAAAAGAGGGGGGCTGGCATCAACGGCCAAGCAAGCAAAAAAAATGCGCTAGCGTTTTTGGTATAACCAAATTAAAGCATACAATTTTTTTCGTATTATTATATATTATTATTGCACATATTATTATTATTTACCGTAATTTAAAATATGCATATATATATATATATAATTTTAAGTCACTCGTGGTCCAGAGGAGTGGGGGGAGGGGCTCGATGTAGCCCAAGGGGAGGCTGAGCCCCCTCTAGCTCCCCTAATTTACGCCCCTGTTGACTACTTTAATATATTCTTAAGAATATATAAGAATTTTTTTCTTAAGAATATATAAGAATTCTTTTAGATAATAAATTACAAATTGGCAAGCAAATAAAATTAAATAGATGTTGCAAAAATAAGAATTATGTTATAAGTTCCAATTTCACCGTTTTTGGCCAATATTTAGATTTGTCATGAAACTATAATTATACACGTATTCAGCAAGTGAGTGTGATCAGCAGAAATACTGTAAAAACAAAATTCATAGGTCAACAAGAAGCATAAATTATAAAATAATTCGAAAACTTTGTCGAAGTAGCCAGAAATGAAGCAGGCTACAAATGGTGCATCGACCTTATCAACTGCCAAGTGAATAACCGAATAACCGAATAACCGAATATTACCATTCAACCAGTTGTTTCAGGCGATATAGAACATTCCAGTAAGATTCTTGCAATATAATTGGAATGTTACAATATTGCTGCAATATTATTATAGAATATTCTGTGTCAACTGGAGTACAAGTGATAGTGATTTCCAGCAACGTACACAGACAATACTGTGTAATACCGTATCATTTCGTCCTTGTTATTTGCTGAATGTTAAAGAGAGATGATTCTTGTGTTACATGTGTTACACAGTGTCGTTGCTGGAAGCCACCCAGCAACATCCAGTGTTTATCACATTCCCGCAATTGATGTTCTTCCGAATCCTTTTCAGGGACCGGACCAAGTGCCGCGCAGGGTAGAAGTGCAGGACCTCGGCGATGGAAAGTACAAGGCGACCTATCTGCCAGACGACTGTGGCCGCTATAAGGTCAACGTGAAATACGGCGGTAAGGAGGTGCCGGGCAGTCCGGTGAACGTGCAGAGCGTGTCCACCGGCAAGGCGGACCAGTGCAAGATCAAAGAGGGCATTCAGCACACTTTGGCTCAGGGCGAGGAGTACTGCATTACCGTGGACACTCAGAATGCGGGCCGCGGTGCAGTGACCTGCCGCATCCGCTCCACTTCCGGAAGGTGAGTCCGCGTGATCTGCCCCGATTTAAATCCCGACTATTTCGAAGGAGATGAATCAGTGAAAGGAGGCATTGCGAGAATCTTTCAAATTTGCTCTCGCAGTTGCCCTAATCTTTGATTCGCTTTTCGAAATCTTATCATACAGGGTATACAGGTCTCTAAAGTCTAACCTAATCTCCTAAATCTCGGAAATGGCTTTATATATGGAAAAATGTTTTAAACAAAACTTGTAAGATATTAAGGGGGAAAGATGATGAAAATATGGAATTGATTTTGAGTGACCATTTCAAATGTTTTTTCGAATTCCAAGGGATTAGATTAGACTTTAGAGACACCCTGTATTGTATAAACGTTCTCATCCTTTGTAACTAGGATATACCTAAAAAATATCTTTCTTTGAAAAACGTGTGTGTAAGATTATATATATATATGTCAACGTTGATCAGAAATATTCTTTAACTGAATTTTAATTTGTCTATGTATCTTGTCATGTGTGTCTGTGTTTTTGCAAGAAGTGATTTATAGCGAATTCGATTAGTCGCACTAGTGCGCACGCAGTGCATATTAAAGCCGTTGTACATAAATCGACATAAGGATGAATGCTTAATATAAATATAGAAACATGTTAAAAACTGAAATCTTTAATTCACTTTATCGTGTTAGTGTGCAATTTTTTCTTAAATATTTATTGGGCATTTTATTATTCAAGATATTTCAATTCCACATTCAGTGTACAACGGGTTTAATGTGCACTGAGTGCGCACTAATGCGATCAATCGAATTCGCTATTAGATAAGCTTCAACTCTTCATTTGTGCGTTTTTCGCAAAATCTCTTTTTCGTAGAATTTTCAATAATGTTCCTCCAACAATATTCCATGTTGTAACTTTGATATCTTGTGCTACAAATATATACGTGAGGGTGGCTCATATTTTTATCACATTCCTCGTATTTACGATATTTTTCGATCTTTAGATTCCAGACAAAAATGCCATCTTATTTTAAATATGAGTCGCGCCGTCGCGACTTATTTATTTTTAATTCATAGGCGAGAACTCGAGGAAGATCTCTTACTGCTGTATCTCTTTCATCATGTAAATATTGAACAAAGTACAATAAATTATGATTTCATTCTTCTACTTTTTATACATATACAGAAATATTAGACTCATATTTTACATTTCTTTTATTCTTTACCTTACACACTCCCAATTAGAAATTATTTTTCTTAATATCAGTGTATTTGCATTTTTTTGTTGTTTTGCAGTCAAGTAACAAGGATCGTCATAAATTAATGAATTTATTAAACCGAAATTTAGAAAAACAAATAAGACACATAAATAACAGAAACATGATGACTGATGATTCATATCGTATATCGGGATTAAATCTCGAGTGTAAAGACTGAAAGTTAATGACTAGTCGGCCGTAAATCGTGTAGCAAATCCGGTAGAAATCAGAATCGTGGCACATTGCCATTACGAACGTCATGTACGCGGTGGTAATAAGTGGTTCGGCGCGAATCTCCGGCCGTGCCGGTATCTATGTCGATTACCATATCGTAACATTGAAATTAAATGTCGGCCCGACTTAATCCGAAAGCGAAATGCACTTTTAATAAAACTTGGCATCGTCGGCGAATGAACGCCGGGAGGGATGATTATTTCGGAAGCACGAAGATTGATTTCATAACAATATATTATATGTAGGTAGATCTCGTTTACCAGCAACCCTGGTAAAATTGCTCAAATTGCCGACAGAAATGAATTTCTTTTTATGCAACATCCGTTTTTCGGAATTCTGGCTTGTGTCGCTACACGCTGGCAATTAAATAAGCGCCAGGTTAATTACATAACTACATAGTTGCGTGTATTCTTCTAATTGTCATGGATAATGCCAGACTATATATCACTTTGTATGTTTTCTTTGTAAGAGTCATATTGGAATTTCTCCACAAGTTGGTCACTCATGTCGGACATTTGTTCGTTCATTTGTTTCCTAGTGTCGAGTTGGATTCGAATTAAATTTAATCCCTCAGTATTTGTCAACACATTGTATTGTCTGTATTGTCGAAAGTTCGTCAACGTAACGGGAAGAATTGCAAGGTAAAGTTCAAAGTTCAGGTCAAATGTCGCATTTATTCGCAGTTTGAATAAATGTAAGAAAAATGATCCACGTAATTGACGAAATTTAAGGTGATTCTGATTTATCATTGATTTACTATTGTTTAGTATTGTTTGATATAATATTATTATATAGTATTGTTTAGTGTTTGTTGTATTTAGTATTTAGTATTGTTATAAGATTAAATGAAAAATAAATCGTAATAAAAAAAAATAATCATATCTTACTTTGTCAAGATTATTTTTCAGATTTCTTGTAATAATCTCTCGTTCGCTACAATTTTAAGATGGATGCTGTAATGCCATGTCCTTCGCGAATATTTCGGGATTTCTAGAGGGATACGCGCCTTCTACTGTGCCTTCTTACATGGCGCGTGCATTTACTCCTCACAAAGTTGTCACAACTCTAATCAAATCAACTAAAATGCATTTTGAACACTGACAATGTACACAGCTGCTGCCTCATAATTCATCTGTGATATCCCGCGTTGTTCGAGTTGGCAGGGTGTGTTTTCTGTCGAAAAGATACTTTAGAACGGGCCAAATTTTTTATTCCTAAGTGTCCTTGGTGACAAGGTACCACGTTACATCTGGTACTTCTTATAATAAGCACGATTACATCCAATTACATTTCACATTGACATGGTATCCCATGATAAATAACGATCTACAGTTTAATGCAGAAAGTATAAAAAAGAATTATTGGAATAATTTTTGTAAATTCTTGTTGTTGAACGTTAGTTTTTAAGAGTTGAAATTTCTTGTGCTTGAAGAAAAAAAGTATTCTGATAAATTATCATTGCAGTAATAATTTCTTTCTGTTTTTTTTAAGTTTTCAGTAGAGTTTTACAATATTTCTTTATTACTGTGATAACTAAACCGCGTCTTTTTGTAATACAACAACGTAGAATTTAAATTTGATTTTGTTTATGAAAAAAAAGAAAGACTTTTCAAATTTCTTTGAAGATTTTTTACTATGAAGAGGGGAAAATTTGAATAATTAAGAACAAAGTGAGGAAGTGCTTGAAATGACTTATTGCTGAATGAAGTCGTAGCGGCGTCATGAAAATATGCGCGAAAGTTTCTTGAATGGATCCCCGTTCTATATTTTAATCTCTGAATAATACATCTCGGTCTGTGATTTCAGCGAAGTCGTTGACATTGACATAGAAGACAACGGTGATGGCACGGTTAACATTTACTACACTGTCGCCGATGCGGGAGACTACACCCTTAGCATCAAGTTTGGCGGTCAACCGGTGCCCGACGGATTCTATACCTTCACAGTGAGTAACTGTAACGCTTTTCAATATTTCACAATTTATTTCGCAGAATCATAATTTTTTGTACCTTCATTTCGTATCGAAGTTTGCAATGTTCTTTACGCGGCGCTGTGTATTTTACAATAATCTCTAATATAAAAAATTTATATTAAAACTTTTAAAAAATAAATTTTCGAACTTTTTTGAAAGTTATATAAATGTATGTATGTATGTATAAAGGTATAAATATAAATGTAAAATGAAGGATGTAAGACGGGGCGCAGTTAGGACAGTAGGATTTAAGAGATCAGAAAAGGATAGTGAATGGAGGAAATGGAGAGATGAATGATTAAATATTTATTGCAAATCAAGTCCCGCTTCTTGGCTAAACTGAAGTGAATAAACTATTATTATAATTTTCGTGAAAGTTTCTAAAAAAAGTTTATAATCTTTTGTTAATTCTTTTTATTGAATTACATAAATTTATTTATTGAATGAAATAAATTAAATAAATATATTTAAATTATATCTATCTTATTAAAGAAATTGTTGAGTCTCCTCGTGTATTTATACCGCAAAATGTTTCAGCAAATACGCCGGGTTCATATGGTGAAATGCGACTTAATTACATGAAATTGGAGCGTGAAATTACTTCATCTCAGTATCACTTGATGACGTAAAATTCTTTTCTTCTGCGAAAAACAAGTATTATTAATAAAAAGAATTAGAAATCAATTTTTTATTTATAATAATAATATTTAACGTCTAAAAATATATATCTTGATGTTTGTGATTAATTAATCATTTTTCACGCGAGCAACACATCCTGTAACTTCGTTCGCGAATATTGTATGTCTTTCTTGCGTGTGTCGGCTTCCTTTGAAGAGTCGCAAGACAAAGGGTTCCGATGCGTGGAGTCTTCTCGCAATTGATTTCCCGATGCCGATCCGGATGCCCAGTGCTCCCGTGGATGACGAACCCCGGGTGGGTGGGGCGCGAGGTGTATCTAACTATAGAGGCAACACGTAGTGCAGGATATTGTCGCGTAGTCTCCAGTGAAACAGTCAACTGCGAAGGCTCACCGGGACCGCATCCGCTGGCTCGTTTTCGCACAAATCCTCACCCGTCACCTGGACCCCTCGTCGTGCTGTAACACCAATTCCGCTCTCCAAGTAACACACACACACACACACGCATACGTCTCTCTTTTTGTCTCTCGTTAAATCTTCTCCGTCTGCACGTCCCTCCCCAACTTACGTGGCACAGACTGTGTGTGTGTCTGCGCGCACGCGTATGAGTGTTGCCATCATCAAGTGGTCCAGAGTGCCTCCGCTCGCAAATGCTGGAATGCCATTAACCCGCTGAAAGCGAAGAAGCACGAAGAACTTTTTATTAATCCACGTGACGTTCCGCTGGCCCGACTATCTACTCTAATTCTGTAAACATCTGAAGGCACTTTTCTTCTTTTAAAATATGAGCATTTCCTAGTCCAAACTGAATTAAATTAATAATAAATTAATAATGTTAAGAAAATGACTATTAAATTTTTTTTCTACATAATTTAATTAAATATTATTTTATAAATCTTTCCACGATTGATTTTTAAGAATGACTTTCTTCATTGGCTGTCAGTAAAAAAAGACTAATGTGGTCAGACATCCCTCTTTTTAGGAAAATTCATTTGTTTCCTTTAAACTTTAGCAAATATTTTCCTATCCTCATCTTTGTCAAATTTGTCTCGTCGTCAGAAGAACATCATTTTGTATTGTCAAACTATTCAATTTTTTTCTACATAATTAAATATTATTTTATAAATCTTCCCACTGTGTAGCACGATTGTTTTTTAAAGATGACTATCTTCATTGATTGTCACTAGAAAAAGACTAATATGATCAGACATCCCTCTTTTTAGGAAAATTTGTTTCCTGTACTTTTCTTTAAACTTTAGCAAATTTACATTATTCTATCCTTATTTTTATCAAATTTGCCTCGTCGTCAGTTTGCTCTGCCTCGAAACCTGATTTAAATCTGCAAAGAGAAGTGCAGTGAGTTATAGAACGCGACGTGAGCCGGTGATATAAATGCTTGCATGTTCGTGCGGTCGCTATGGCATTTTGTGACACCTGCTCAGTTAATTCATTAAACTTCAATGCTTGAGAAATAGCATTGTTTCGAGAAGTTTGGTTTTCTTTTTTGGACTGAATGGAATACTTATGCTATTTTCGATTTTACACTCTATTCAATAGCCAATAAAACAACAGTCGGAAAAATTTAATAATTATTACTAAATTATTACACTTTATTTAATAATAATTATTAAAATTATGCTTCTCTCTTATATAACATGACATTTTATTTATTTATCTTTTGACGTCTAGAAATAAAATAAAAAGTAATGTTTTAGTGAATTTTTAAAAATAAAGGAAATAAATTTGATCACTTTACAATTCACGATCGGTGAAAGTACCCCTCTCAAGACAAATGCAACATTATTTTATTACGTCAAATTTGCATTGCGCCATATAGTGACAGGTCGCGTCACGCGTCGTAACTCTTCGCGACTGGCGTGCATAAATAATAGCCAGAAGTGCTCAACGTGCCCGGCGATCGATCTATTGTCTAATAAGATGACATCTGATAAGACATCTATATTCTCGAGGCGTCAATCATATTCTTCACATTAAAGCCACGATCCATTTTGAAATCCAATACGCATCTCAACGCCGTCCATCCTCCACTGAGAGCTCCTAGACTATTTCGAGTGCGACTCAAGCTTCCCCAAATTTATAAGCAGGAACGGAGTGGGTGGCTGCGGGAGACGGGGGAGTGAATTAATACCGTGAGTTAAATTAAACCCCGCGCCACGATTCACAATGATGACTTTGTGCGACAAATTCCTCACGACGGCCGGCGCCGATATTCGCCATTATTATTTCTCGCGCTACCTGCAGATTCATTTTAAACCGAACTCTGAAACAATTGTTGTAAATTTTTTGTATTTTTTTTTAATCATTTACAAACGAAATTTTTTATATCCTTTTTACAATAGCAAGTTTGTTGATTTTATTAAAAGATTGATTTTCATAAAATAAATTGGATAAAACAAAATATTTCCTTACAGTAACGTGAATATCTGCACAATAAATTTATATTTATTGTGTTATTTTTAATATGTATGTCACGATTTAAATAATAATACAAATTCAAGTGTTTATGCAAAAGCTGCATAAATAATTGCAAATGCTTCGTAAGGCATTAAGAAAATCGTGAATCTCTTATTTTAATGTCAGTTTAATATAGCCGAACTAGTCGTAAACAAAAACGCGACATTATATTTGGGATTTATCCAAATTTACTATTGTTCTGGATATACGCTACGATCGCGGATCTGAGACTTTGTAATATATACATAAAATATTATAGACTCTGTATTGCCTCTCTTGGCAATTTCATATATTATTTAATGGTATAGTAAACATGTAATTAAAATTGTTGTTTTAAATTGTTGATAATTCAATTCTAAATTTTAAAAAATTTGCACAGTTTGTTTCCTACACATATTTTGATTGTATTATTTAAAATTGTATTATACAAAATGCATTATCTTATATTATATTCACAGATAACTTGGAGAATCTAAAAAGAATTTATTTTGAATCCCCGAATTGTGAAATGGATGTTTTCCAAACTTATTTCTTAAACTTAGTTCTAAAAATATTCTTAAGAATTAAAAAAGAATTTGCTTTTTTTTATGTTACTCAAAACTTGGGCATTATAAATTAAAATATTTTTATTATTTTATTATTTAGTATTTTGTAATGAAATGAAAACTAATATAAAAGTTTGAAGATTCTATAAAAATCTTTTTATATTTTATATTTTTTATGTCACCAATTCTGAGCTCTTTCTCGGATCAAAAGAGGAATTTTTATACTCTTTATACTCTTCTATGAAATCCTTTTCCAAAGGATTGCTTTTGAAAATATTTGAAACAAATTACGATAATTCAGTATTTTAAAAAGGAAATCCTTTTTCAGTTTATAACGAACATCTGTATTATTTGTATTATTTAAAATGCATTATTCTATATTATATCTCTGGACAGCACAGACCATCCAAAAAGAATTTTTGAATTGTGAAAAATGGAATTTTTTCTCAACTTATTTCTGTTATAAAAATCTTCTTGAGAATTCAAAAAGAATTCGCTTTTTTATGTCACTCAAAACTTAAGCATTATAATTTAATATTTTTTTATTTTTTTATTATGTATTGTTTTGTAATGAAATGAAAAATAACATAAAGTTCTATAAAAATGGATTGAATATTGAATTTTCTTATATTGGAGAAATCTATAGACTATTACACATCTGATTATATCATGTAGACTATTAAAAGATCGATTTCCGACATAATTGGTAACATCTTCAGGGGGCTCGAGCATTGTCACTCACAGATTTGCCGCAGCGCAATCGCGTCCGCATTATAGGTACTTTATATTCTTTATTCTTTTGTAATGTGTACGAGTGGGGGCTGGGTATCTATTATGGTACATGAAATTCAGCATTGTGTCCGGAATTACCGGTCGGATAGCACAGAGAGGCGCGAGTTTCGTGTCGGCCACCGACGTAGCTGGGCGTTCCCTCGTAAATCGGTGAAGTCGAGGCGTGATAGCTGGTTGTCAGGTACGCGAATTTGCAACCAGTCGATCAACCCTTCGTTGAAGGAGAGCAAGGGCCCGCGGACCTCCGGGAGCCTTAGAGTATGGCGCCGATCTTGTGACGGTCACGATCGTTTGCGGACTGAGTGAGTGATAACGAGTGATTCGCGACAAACTGTTGATTAAATAAGGAATAACACGGATTTCAGCGAAGTAGATTCAGCGAAATAAATATCTGAATATATCTCAATCTCATTTTTTTTGGGGAATTTTTCGTACAGAGCATTAAATGATTTTTGGAAAATGCTTTAACACATCTTCATATTCTTACACAAAATTTTCAAAAAATAAGGAAAGAGAAATAAAAATAAAACTACCGAAATAATCAAAAGTGACAATATGAAAACTTAGGCATTATAATTTATCATTTTTATTATTTTATTATTTATTGTTTTATAATAAAATAAAAAATAATTTAAAATGTTTGAAACATTTTTTTTATAAAATGAAAAAGGTATTATACAACCAAAAATTTAAGACAAATTCAAAACTTGGGCATGATAATTTAACATTCTTATTATTTTATTATTTATTGTTTTATAATAAAATGAAAAATAATATAAAATGTTTGAAAATTCTATAAAAAATCTTTTCTATAAAATGAAAAGAATATTAGATTTTTTTTATTAAAAAATAACTGCTCTTATGTTTAATTACTTTTTTGTTAATCTAGATAATTCAACTACAAATTTATTTATTATTTCTAATGGAAGACTCTTTCGATGTTAATTATAACTATGTTCAATATAATATGTATCTACTTTCAAATTAAGAAAAAATAAATAAATTGGACTTTTTTAAATAATATTTCACTGAAATATTTTATAATTTTATATGTGGTTTCAAATTTTTGGCCAAGATGATATATATAAATAATTATATGAATAATTTTCGATGAAATATTAGCTTCCTCTTATTACGATAATTAAAGAAATAGATGCTATCTTTAGTTGGGCAGTTCATTGCAACCTAATAATATTTATGCAAACTTACTATATATTTTTTTTCTACTCAAACTGTGCATTGGTTTTTGTCAGTTTTGAAAAGTATTCGAGAGAGTTATTCGATAAAACAATAAATTCAACATATTTAAATTAATAATTGACTTAACTTTTGATGCTAATAAACGTCATATTAAGATACTGTAAAGAAATTATGTGACAAAAAATATCAACCCAAAATATCAAGCCAAAATTCGAATCTGGATCTTTTTTCAATTCATAATACACGTTTTTATTAATTCGATCACTTCAAGGAGGCAAATAAAATATTTTGTTCTGGTTTTCATAAAGAGATAAAAATTATTATATAAAATTAACAGTCTCCCATCTTTAGTAAGTTCAACTTGTACAGAAATATGTGTAATAAATTCTTTATTAAAAATTAATTATTTGATATTTACCCTTTTAGGAATTGGGAAAAGGATATTTCGTAGTGATATTGCTTTGATAATATCGCATGTGTCGCATGTTGCACCATGAAAGCGACTATTTATGTATCGCGTTCAGTATCTCCCCGAAAGCTAATTTTGGTTTCAGCTGCAATATTGCGTCTCGATGATCAACAGGCTTCGTGTAATATTTCGTACCCCTTAATTGACAGCGTCATCTTGTGGAATTCGATTCTCTTGGACTTTTTCATATCTTTAATTGAGAAGAATAAAATTTGTTTCTACAGAATATTGCGAAAAAATATTAAGCAATTGTCCACAATATTATCCATAAATTGTGATATTATTACGTTAATTTAAAAAAATTGTATTTTTCTAATTCTCTCTCTTTCTAATTTGATAGATACGAAATAATTAACATAGTTTTAAATGTCTTACATAATATAAGGCTGTGCCTTCTGGTAGTATGCGTTTACAAACTAAACAAATTTAATAATATAAATAATTTTTGTAAAAATTATTTTCTGTAAAGTTATATTGGTATTTAATTATTACTTCGTTGCTTTTGTAACTAAAACCATTGATTTCAATATCTATATAATTGATCGAACTAACTTGATTGACTGTAACTTGTGGCTCACAATGGAACGCAAGTAATTGCGAATTATTTTAATGCATATTCATTATAAATGCAGGCCTGTGATAATTCGAATTTTGCAATTTCTAACCTGGTTACATAATAAATTCTTTACACTCATCGCGCTTTGGCTTGCGACCAGCATCGAAATACGTAGATTCTATCGTAATGAGATGTAACGTATACCATCTCCCGATTTCGAAAATTTCTGTATTCCTCTTTCCTGCAGAGATTTCGTAAGAATTTTATTAGGACTCCGTAAAAGAAAAAATAAAAGCTCTTTCTAATACTTGGCGTCGCTCCAACACCGAAATATCTTATCGATCATGTGGTATCGCGATCCATTGTCGCCAATGATACACCTTCACGTCATAAATTTAATCACATTGTTGTTAACAATCTTTGAGTCTGCATTTTTATAAAAAAAGGCAAAAATGTAAAAATAAATCTTGATCCGATATATCTCTCTTATTGAAATACAATGGTTTACATTTTCGAGGCACATTAAATAATTAATTAATTTAATAAAATTATTATTTGGTATTAATTATTAATACTAATATTAAATTAATAATAATAAAATTATTATTAATTTAAAATTAATTATTATTTAGTAAACTGTTCCGTCAAAAATTTATAATTATTTGTAGTCTAAAGTGTTTGGTAAAAGAAATTGCTATCTAGACGTTAATGTTGTTAATTGGTGTCTCAACAATTTCAATGACGTTCCAGGCATCCGAGGAGTATCGGGAACATAGCACGCACAAGACTCAACGGGCACGCAAGACACAGCAGAGGCAAAATCAACACGTTGTCGAGCAGCACAGTACGACCGTACAGGAGAGCTCGACCGTCACCACAAAGCGTAGCAGTCAGCAGGAGCTATCGAAGAAGAATTTCAACGTTATCCGATTGAACTCTATCCCACTACCTCTCGCGAGCGGTGGCACAGTTACCTGTAAGTCACCATCTTTCGTTGCTATATTTTTGAAATTTTCTACTTGCAAACGTTGCTACTTTTCAAACGTTGCTTTACTGTTTGTCTCAGAGTTCGCCCAAAAGGTTTTCTCTCTCGTAAAAAATTGCTACATAATAATACAAGTTGCGAATGCATGTGCTATTTGTGCGATTGGTTGGACACCAAGATATATGAAAATTACAATATTCGCAATTGAGTGCAAAGTATTTATAATATTTCATAATTCATAAAAAGAGAGATAGAAAAATAGAGATTTTTTGTAAATCTATTTCAATGAACAGTTGGGAGAAATAACGCAATATGTATGACTTATCATTGTCTCGTGCTACTTAAAGATTATAAATATTATTTAGAACGCGACTGCCGCTATGGTAAATTTTAAAATTAATGAAATCTGTCAATCGATGACAGACAGAATTCGCAAGACTATCTGATTATTATTATTATTAGCTTATGCTATTTTGATTGATTTATTCTGTTATTTTTTAGAACAATATAGAGATCCCGTATTTTTTTTATATTTTCTTTTCTGTTGGATCAAAATTTACAATTGTGCAATGAGAGAAGATCTCATTGCGATTTCTAACATTTAAATTATCTTAAATGTATGCCTTTTAATGTATGGCCAGTTGCATATAGAATAACAAACTTGTTCCCGGTGTTGATCGAACTGTGCAAATAATATCAACAGAATATTTTCCTAGCAGTTAGTTTATTTAGTCTATTTTCTATTATTAGTTTAACTAGCAATAGTCGAATGCGTACGTCGGCTGGAACCCATTCGCTGTGCGGAAATAAATCTCGGATTTTACTGCGCAACGTGGCTCCGCGTTGCTTCGCCGAGCGACTTTACGATGCGAATTCTTCTGCTCCGCGTGGAGATGGATTCGGCGCGTTTTACGCGCTCTTAAATTTTCGTTTAGAACTCCCCCCCCCCCCTCTTTTTGCGACTGTTAATGCATGTATCATCCTTAAACGTCTGCTTAACATTACGACGAAGGATACACCGTCATTAATCACACACGCGCACTGATGCTGCACTTGGATGACTCGTACCCGCGTGTACTTGACTTGATGAATCGAATGAATTGATTAATGACCGATGATGCGGTTCCGTGTAACACTTTGAAATTAAATTCAGAACTTTAGCATAATAAACTGTTGCTGTTAGACATGGAATAAGAGAAATTTTATTTAAAAAAAATACTAATTTATTAGTTAGACTTTAATCACTAATAAATTAGTGATGAAATAAGAGCTGATAGAATTTAGTTAAAAAAATATTCTCAATTATTTCTTGGCTAAATATATAAATTAAATCAAATTAAACTAAAGTTAATTAAACTTGATATCAAGGGAATATAAGGCTGATAATGAGCAATATTGTAAGATAAAGGTTCAATTATACGTTGGTAGGATTTAGTTGAATAAATATTCTCGTATAATACTCTCATAAATATTTCTTGGCTAAAGGAATAAACTTGACTCAAGTTGAACTAAATTAAAGTTGACTAAACTAGACATCAAAGGAATAGAGGACCGGGCAACATTGTAAAGTAAGGGTCAATTATATGTTGATAGAATTTAGTTGAATAAATATTCTCATAATATTCTTATAAATATTTTTCGGCTAAATGAATAAACTCGACTAAACTTGATATCAAGGGAAGAGAGAGGAGCAACATTATAAGATAAAGATTCAGTTATATGTAAAGCTTCTCAGTCAACCGAAGGCACATTGAGAAAGCGTCAAGTAAACACGACGGATTCGCGTTCGTGCTTTAACCGCCACCCTGCCAAAAATATGGCGAGCTGGACAGGCCGGCGTGGAAGGACGGTATATATGTCGGATAAGCGCGACGCATCGTCCGCGATATTAATATTGGGTGATTAAGTGACTCCGGATGCGCTGTACCCGCGGTTGGTCCGTGGCCGAGCGGCTCGATAGCGGGTCCAGAAAAAGATCCGATCCCTTCCACGTGTCCGCGGCCCGCCTCATCCTCCGGTCCAGGCTCCTCTCCGCCACGCGGAGATCAACTGGAGCGATTTTCCGGTCGACGAACCCGCGCGATTCAATTGCGGACGGTAGTTTGTATCTTGCTAGAAGATCAGTATCTCATTGCTGGAGGCTCGTTAGCTTGCACAAATATTTTTTTCTAATTTCCAGCTAAATAGTACTCTTTTCATCTCGTGACGTTAACATTCTTACGAATTTACGAGTCCAGGAGACAAAAGTTGCCAGATTGAAGAATCACTTGGACTCGGAATGCGTATATTGATTTTTTTCGGTAGTTTTCTTGATATATACGCGAATAATGTGCACGGTGGACGCTCAATGCGTCGCGCTTGTCCGCAATTAGTCAGATCCAGCCGACACCCGTTCCTCTTCATCATAACCGCTGTGGCGCGTGTTAAATGCGCGACTCGTGCGGATCGGCTCGCTTGCTTGAGCACTTCCTCCGGTAAATGAAACGGCGATCGCGGAAGCGAGGCCAGGATGTTACGCGCCAAAATTCCCGTCTTGTCTATCTTGAGAATTCTGGGATTCCTTTCGTTTGATAACAATTTACGTAACCCCCCGTGAAGACGAACAAAAAAGAATGCAAAAGAATCAAGAATAGATGTAAGAATAGTTCAAAGAAGATTTCTTTGCGATTTTGTTGTGCTTCATGAACCGAAAACAGATCGTATATCATTACATTATTAAAATGTAATTTTGTAATAATGAGTTAAAGAAATCTTTCTCAATTCTCACAGTGCATTGGAAAATATATTTATCTAATTTCTCAAACACTTTAATTTGACGAGAAAAGAGAGTTCCACTAAGAAAATTATTTATTAATATCAAAAAAATGTTTATTAATATCAAAAAATTACTTGATTTTAAAAAATGATTTATTGTATGATTTGTATACTTCTAACTAAATATTTGTTTGAAACAAATTAATATATTTTGTTGATTAAAAGAAAATGTTTTTTAAATAAAAAAAAATATTTGCTTGGCTAAAGAAATTTTATATTTTCAAAAAGATGTTAAATATAAAAAAATTAGTTTATTGTGAAAAATTTTCTTATTAAACTTGAAAGATATCCAGAATGAAATAAATTTGTTATTTAAATTTAAAAAATGTTATTTTAAAAATCTGAATATTTTCAAATCAATATAATGTTTAAAAGAATCAAAAAAGGAAATTTAGATTAATTATAAAACTGTTAGACATAAATATTTGTGCTAGTATTTAATATACCATACCATCAAAACACTTTATTTACTTTTAATGAAATTCATCTTTAAAATAATGTTATTATTTTCTAAAAATGTGATTAAGGGAAGCTCATAATGCTCAACGTCTTTTTATTTTATTTATATAATTATATTTATATTATTATAAGATATTAGAAGATATTTGCTTGAATAAAAGAAATATTTTCTTTATTTAAAACGAAAACATAATTCTTTTACTGCAAATAAGTAATTTATTTAGATGTTGCTTATTTATGAAACAAATAAATTTAATAATACATTTTTATCTAATTACAATTTTTATATAAAAAAATTTATTTAAAAAAAAATTGTTTACTTTTTTACATTACAACATTTCAGATTAAAGATATCTTCTTTAAATTAAAAAATTACTTTATATATTAAAAAAATATTTTTTTGAATGTATAAATGTTTTCTTAAATCTAACAAATATTTCTTTTACTCTAGAGAAATACTTTCAAAGTAATACATTGGTTTTGTTTTAACAAATATTTTTCTCAGTGCAGAAGTGAGACGTTTCTTGGGCTATAATAATAGTAATTCGTTTAATTGGTCCTCGTCATGAGAAGTATCACATTCCAAAGACGACCTCGAGCCTTCTCCTTTAGCAGTCAAAAGCAACATGCCGGGCACCTGGCAATAACGTCATCACGTGCGCTTAATGATGGTCGCGTCGTCGCGTTCCCGATTTTCCCCAATCGAGAGCACGGACCCGTCTAGCGTTGATCCCGTCACGTAACCAGATCTATGCAGCCGATCCGTCCACATTCACCGGGCGCGCAAAACGCGTATGCATGTGCAATAATACACCTTCACACATCGACGTACCTGCGTCATAAATTTTCGCGCACCAGGTGCAGGCGCCGCGACGTCGACTATCCGCTTCCTCCCACCAGCCGCGGAATCCTCGGATTAGCGCGTGCGTAAACCTCCATAGGTTCACCCCGATTGTGTATGCGTGTGCAGGAACGTATGCAATAGAGAGGGATAGATCTCTTCGTGAAGAAAGATAAAATGAGAGAGAGAGAGAGAGAGAGAGAGAGAGAGAGAGAGGGAGAGAGAAAGAGAGAGGGACGAGGATGTGTTTGATAGACGAGGCAGACTGGCAATCGTGGCAGGCGACACGAAACTGGCCTCTGGTAGCTGACGCTGGAAAAAAAGATCACCCAGCCAGATCGACGGCCAGCTCATCGTTTTCGCCGCCGACCGACTTTGGTGCTCGTGCGACCGTCAGTTGTGCCCGAGATGCGCCCTCGTGAGGTCGACTGATAGGCGCCATCAGGCTGAAGACCTCGCGAACCAGATCGCTGGAGAACGTCGGAAGACGTTGCCGTTCGGTCAGTCGGTCGACGGGTGGATCGGCTGATCTCCCCAAGTCGACTGCTCGAGTTCGAATCCCCTCCGGGATTCTCGATTTTTTTTTTTTTTAGCGTGGACGTCTCGCTACCGGAGAAGATTTATCAACGTCGATCTATTCGCGGGAACCTTGTCCTCAGGGTGTTTGCCTCCCGCACATGGCGGCGCGCTCGTAACTGAATTTTTTCACTTATGTTGAGTCATCCCAGCCGATATTTGAAAGTGATGTAAGATTCTTTTTATACTCTCTCCCTGCGTAAAATAGAGATACGGTCGATCTGCGCGGCAATATCAAACAAGATAAAACCGTTTTTAATTGAAGTAAGTTAATTGGCGCGCGGGCCTGTAATAGTTTGTCAAGTGCGTCGAAGGACGTTCGCGTGACCCTGAAGTGCCCTCGCTGGAGATGAATTGGCTAGAGAAGGTACCGGAAATACCAGCCACGTGGCAGGAGGTGTCGACCTTCTATAGAGCTTGGCTGAAAAGCGTGTTCTTCAGTGAATTCAATCGCGCCGAGCGCGGACCGATCTGCTACGCTAAGAGCATCCAAGAAAAGGAAGTCCCAGGACCTGGGCTCGATTTCGCGCCGATCACCTTCCAGAGTATCTTCTACGTCGACACGAAAAAAGGTTGCGCCGAGAAATCTTTTAGTCCATCTTCAACTAATCAAACGATCCTTGAAAAATTAATTTATATTATCCATTACAAATTTGTGAAAAGTCTGCACCAGTTTCGTATGTTACACAACTATTTCTGATCGAAAAATATTTCACTTCATTTTAATATTTTGATTTTTTAAATTTTCTAGACACGAGTCGATAATCGTTTTCTCTCTGTGCGTTTAAAGATATAAATCCCCAGAAGATTTAATCCAATTATTAAAAACATGTTAGACGGAGGAAATATGACTATCTATTTCTGTGAAATATTATTTATGTATATCTTTGAATATGAAACGCATTGGGCATGACAAACACAAACATTAAGCAGTTATTTTTGATATGAAAATCTTGTTTGGGTGCGAAAGCTACAATTTTGCACGCCAGTGCCAACCAATCGCAGCGTACCCGCGTAAACTATGTCATGCAAATATCCTTGAGATCCGCCTGATGAACCGCTACTCTGCTCGTTTTTCAGCCGAAGTGAAGATGCCTAGCGGAAACGTGGACAAGCCGGTTATTGAAGACAATCACGATGGTACGGTATCTATCAAATACGAGCCGAGGGAAGAGGGCCTCCATGAGATTTATGTGAAATTCAACGGCGAACACGTCCAGGGTAAGTTAATCCATTCATCTCGCAAATTAACGGCGATTACGCAATCGTGGGGCGCGATCGATCATACGGAGATTCACCGGAACATCCAAGAATAACGCGCTAATGTACGATCCTGAAACACAGAGGCTATATGAAATTTCATTCCCCGTGTAATGGATCTCGCAAGCGCCAATTTACGCTAATAATAAATCTCCCCGTCCGACAAATTAATTTACTTCACGCGACCATCATTAAATATAATATTTCCCAATTACCTCCTCTCGCTCCCTCAAAAATAAAAAGAATTTTTTATACAATACATTATTTATTATATGTCGATACTCGTTTCGAAATTATAATTATATAAATATAAATTTTTACAAATTATTTTTTACTCTCTTTGATCTTTGTTTAACAAAATTATACAATTATCAATTTAAAACAAATATTTTTTCATTTTTGTTTTGTATTAATATAAAATTTTGTCATTAGGTTCACCCTTTAAATTCCATGTCGATTCCTTGGCGAGCGGATATGTAACAGCGTATGGACCAGGTCTGGTCTATGGCGTTTGCGGTGAACCTGGAAACTTCACCATCTCCACGAAAGGCGCCGGCGCGGGTGGCCTCTCGCTGGCCGTCGAAGGGCCCAGCAAGGCCGAAATAAGCTGTCATGACAACAAGGATGGTACGGTCTCAGTGTCCTATCTACCTACTGCGCCTGGAGAGTACAAGATTACCGTCAAATTTGGCGACAAGCATATTAAGGGCAGTCCCTTCGTCGCCAAAATTACGGGTAAGTGCAGATTGAAAGAGATACGCTGTAAATTAAAGTGCAAAAAAAATTGAATCAAGACTGTCATGCGTTTTAGAAAAACATAAATTAGAGAATCACGAAATTCCTCTTCACTAGGTCTACGTCTATCTATGGTTGGAAATGTCGGTGCCTAATGTCAATGCTATGTTTTAAAAAAAACTGGGCTTTATTTTTTCAAAAAATATTAAAATAATTTTTTTCATTTTCAAGGATTCGAAAATATTTTTTATTAAAAGTATGCTTTATCAATACAAAATTGAGAGTTTAGGCTGTCACATAAAAATCATTGTGTTCTGTTGACAATCTCATTTTTTGTCACTATGTATTAAACTTGTCTTTTTTAAAATTCAGAGTTTTATTTTAATATATATTCTAAGCGTCTTATTTTTTTTTATGAATGAAGATATCGCTGTTTTTAGGCGAAGGTCGCAAGAGGAATCAGATCTCCGTGGGTTCTTCCAGCGAAGTGCAGCTACCGGGTAAGGTATCCGACGCCGATATCAAGTCTCTGAACGCATCTATCACGGCACCCAGCGGCCTGGAGGAGCCGTGCTTCCTGAAGAAGATGCCGGGGAGCGGCAACATGTGCGTGTCATTTACGCCGCGCGAAGCGGGCGAGCACATCGTGGGCGTGAAGAGAATGGGCAAGCACATACCAAACTCTCCTTTCAAGATTGATGTGAAGGATCGCGAGGTCGGTGACGCGAAGAAGGTTAAAGTCTCCGGTCCCGGTTTGAAGGAGGGCAAGACGCACGTGGAAAATAATTTTTCGATCGACACGAGAAACGCCGGCTTTGGTGGTCTCTCCCTCTCGATGGAGGGTCCGAGCAAGGCCGAGATCCAGTGCAAGGACAATGAGGACGGCACCCTGAACATCTCATACAAGCCCACTGAGCCCGGCTACTATATTATGAATCTCAAGTTTGCGGACCACCACGTCGACGGCTCACCCTTTACTGTCAAGGTCAGCGGAGAGGGCAGCAACCGACAGAGGGAGAAGATCCAGAGGCAACGAGAGGCCGTGCCGATCACGGAGGTCGGTAGCCAGTGCAAGCTGACCTTCAAGATGCCCGGTATCACGTCCTTCGATCTCGCCGCTACCGTCACATCACCCGGCGGCGTCACCGAAGACGCCGAGATCAAGGAGGCTGAGGACGGTATTTACGCGGTAGCGTTCGTGCCGAAGGAGCTGGGCGTGCACACGGTGTCGGTGCGTTACAAGTCCATGCACATCCCCGGGTCGCCCTTCCAGTTCACGGTGGGTCCGCTCAGGGACGGCGGTGCACACAGGGTTCATGCAGGTGGACCCGGTCTGGAGAGAGGAGAACAGGGCGAGCCCTGCGAGTTCAACATCTGGACCAGGGAAGCAGGCGCTGGTACTCTTGCCGTCTCCGTCGAAGGACCTAGCAAGGCGCAGATAGACTTCAAGGATCGCAAGGATGGCAGCTGTTACGTTAGCTACGTCGTTAGTGAACCCGGTAAGCTACGTGTGTGTTCTTTGTTCACGCGCGGTAGTTTCGATCATTGCAGTTCTATGAAAAGCGCAGGCAGCGTCTGCGCTTCTAAAGAGTTATGCCGCTTCCGACCGCTAATTCGGAACTGCAACATCTAGAAATTACCAATCTGTCATGTGAAGTATCCATAAAATGTTATAATATACCGGCGAGATGGATCGTTGCCAACTTGTGCTTATGCTGTACCATTCCCACTTGAGCGGCGCAAGACGATTGTCGAAGACGATTTGCGCCTCGAGGAAGTAATGTCTCAAGATTTGTTTGTTAAATCAGTTTTGTTGAACGATGGACCATTTTCGCATACTTTGTGTCGCGATGAATTATTCGCCACATGCGCACGCTCGTAATCGATTGCTTACTGTCGCCTTAGTGACTCACGAGCGTTCCAAAATTATTCGCCCAAATTTTATGGATCGCCGTACGAGCTAGATCACCTGTTACTCCCGATTTACTACATTTAATACGCGCGAATTTAATCATGCAGTTAAAAATCTCTTGAAAAAAAATGAAACATCACTTCACTTTCAACCATTTTTTTAATTTCAATGAAAACAGATTGTTACCAAATCTATTAAATCTATTTTTAAAATTTTTTGAGAATAATTATTCTACGATTGTTTTATTATACCTTCAACGAAGTAAAAAACCAATAGTAATAATTGACGTAATAATTGAAGGAAAAAAACATTTTTTAGATTGAGGTTTATAAATGACTCGATGAATCCTAGACTTTAACATTAGACTTGAAGGAGTCAAAATTTTACTCTAATATGTTTTTTAGTTATTATTAAGTGTTTGAAAACATCTTAATTTCTGAAATTTTCTCTGACTTTATTGAAATATATATAAGTGATTAATTTTATAAATTTATTTTCACTTTTTTTCTTACATTTTTATGGTGTACCTATGTGGTATACCAGGACTTTTGGTAGTTCTAGTGTTAATCTTAAATAAATATCTTCACAAATTTTTCAACGAATTCAAGTTTGCTCAAGTAGTCATAGAAACAGGTTCCATCGATGACGGGGCACATATTCACGCGCGATTAAGTTTACATGCGCGCCGTAACCGCGAACGTAGATCAACATCGGTTACCCACAAAGTGTTAATGAATCCGGCTCGGTTGCTCGTTGATCCATCGCCACCCATGTCTGTCCACCCCTCTTTTCCGCCCTGTTGATCATCCAGCTCTCTCTCCCTCCCTCTCTTCGGTTCCCGAAATATCGTCGTCTATATTTGTTAAGGTGAATCCATATTTTGGCCCCCGCAGTTGGCCACTCGCGGCTGGACGCGGATTAGCACGCGATGGTTATATTTGGGCCCCGTGGGAGCGCACTGCGACGCGGTGGGGAGGCCGACGGGGGAGCGCGAGAGCAAAACAGAAACGCGGGGATGCGGGGGAACGAGGGGGGAGAAAGCTCGCCGACGAATCGAGATCAGGATCGACCCGAGGAAAAGTAGTGGTACGCGATCAACCTTCGGCTACAGCAGCGATTTCGTCTCTTTTTCTCTTCTCTCCACCCTTTCGCTTCCTCTTCGCTCCTTTTCTTTTTCCTCGCGCCTTCCGTTCCCCTCCTATTCCCGATCGGATCCTTCCGGCCACCCCTGATTTTCTCGTTTGTTTTCCTCGCCCGAAGTACCCGATCTCTTTACTTGGACTTTCATTTGCGACGAAACCCGTGACGTAACTCGGGGTCAATGGCTACCTTCACAGCCACCACGCAGATCGTACTGACCGGAAACGAGCCGCAGGAGCCTCAGGAAGGCGATGGTTAGTTTGATCCTTGGGCAGATATTCTCCTCACCAATCCTTTCCTCCCGATCTGTTCGAAGAAAGCGCAATATAGCTATTCTGTGGATATTCTGGAGCCATGTAAATATTAATTGTGAAATAATCTACAATATAGCGTAATTGATTTTATTTTTGTTCTTCGACAAACATTGGAAATCATGATTTTATTTAGGAAAGCCGCCATATTGACTACAACCTAAATTATTTAATTTATTTATTTACGTATCGTATTGTTTACTTTCAGGCGAATACAGGGTGGGAATCAAGTTCAACGATCAGCACATCCCTGACTCGCCGCACAAGGTTTACATCTCGCCTGCGATGGGCGACGCGCACAAGCTAGAGGTCGCGCAGTTCCCCGAGAGCGGAGTGCAGCCCGATAAGCCGTGCACCTTCCTGGTGCGCAAGAACGGCGCCAAGGGTGAACTGGACGCGAAGGTAAAACCGCCCTTTCACGGTTGGACGACTCGAGGGGCTGTGACATTCGGCAAATCTAACTTACCGCGGTGCATCCCCTTGCGAAAGAGGAGGAGGAGCGCCGTAAATAACTCGCGCGCGCTTGGCGTGAAACAGTCCTCGTCGCATCAGACCGCGTAGGTGGGGTCGCACGTATTTTTACCGTTCGCCACATGCACATAGCTGGATGAGTCACGTAGAGAATTTCGACACAAAGTGGTAGCACGTCCGTCTTCCTCGTAACGACTCCACTTGGTGGTCGCTCGTTTGTAAATCGCGATGTTTTATTTTCTTCAACTCCGCTCAGCCATTCCACACGTAAAGCGTCAAGTTGCGTAATGCCATAGAGCATGCATTTTGACTTTATTCGGCGAAAGCAGTAAAGCATGCCCCTGCCGATAGATAGATAGGCAACCGAATGTATTGATGTGTATGTACGGTTACCCGATCTGAAGAAGCACTCAGTACTTCTTAAACATTAAAAAGGAAAAAAGCGGAATTTAAGAGAAGAAAGTAAAGAAACTAGTATAAAATTACTTTTACCTTTAGTTAAGAGATCTCCAAGAGTTGATTTGCCGAGTTGCACCAATCTATCCGTTACTCTTTCAGATCGTGTCTCCGAGCGGCATCCAGGACGACTGCTTCATCCAGAGTATCGACGCAGACACATACTCGGTGAGGTTCATGCCAACGGACAACGGCATCCATCAGATCCACATCAAGTTTAATGGGGTGCACATAACGGGTAGCCCGTATCGCGTCAAAGTCGGCAAAGTGGACGCCGACCCGGCGGCGTTGCACGCCTACGGTAACGGCCTGAAGGAGATCAAGACTGGCCAGAAGACCGACTTCATCATTGACACGTGTAACGCGGGCCACGGAGCGCTGGGAGTCACTGTGGACGGGCCCAGTAAGGTCGCCATGGACTGCACCGAGGTCGAGGAAGGCTACAAAGTCAGATACACGCCTCTAGTGCCGGGCGATTATTACATCAGTATCAAGTATAACGGTTACCACATCGTGGGTTCGCCATACAAGGTTTCTTGTACAGGTGGATATTCGCAATAATTTATAAATTATTTCAAACAGAAGGCGGCACTGAAGAAAGTAAATACTGTCTATTCCAGGCGCGGATTTGGCGGAGAGAGGTGCGCAAGAGACAAGTTCGATCGTCGTCGAGACCGTGCAGAAAATATCGAAGAGCAAGCAGACTGGACCGGTATTGCCATTGTTCAAGTCCGACGCGAGCAGGGTGACGAGTAAAGGCATGGGCCTCAAGAAAGCTTATTTAGGAAAGCAAAATCAATTCACTGTCCACGCGGGGGATGCCGGTATGTGATATTACTATCACAATCATGTAGTCCTTCTTCAAGCATTATAAATCTGCTAATTATATTATTGTCTATATTTCAATGTTGTAAGATCGTAAATTTACAGTCTGTCAAGGTCGAGTTAATTTATAGAAAAATGTATTTTAAGGTCGGGTTAATTTATAGAAAAATGTATTTTAAAAAATTTTTGTATAAATTAACCCGACCACGCTCTTACTTGACAGACTGTAAATGACAATTTTGCTTACAACCGGTGTTAGGAGTTGATTAATTTCCGTTTTTAATTGTCACTCAAAATCGCTGATTAATATCATGATTGCAGGTAACAATATTCTTTATGTGGGCGTGTACGGGCCCAAAGGGCCGTGCGAGGAGGTTTACGTGAAACACACGGGTCGCAACAACTACAACGTGAGTTACCTAGTGCGCGAGCGGGGCGAGTACATTGTGATCGTCAAATGGGGCGACGATCATATTCCCGGTTCGCCCTATAAAGTCGAAATCTAAGCCGAACCAGCATCCAGACTAGACGCGACGTGTCTGCAGCCGCAACGACGGTCAATAAAATAGAGCCAGGCGTCGTTTCGTTGTAAACTACACGGATCTTCATGTTCACATTCAACTTCGCCGAATAAAAAAAAAAAACGAATTAAGTGCCAAGATCTAGATTTTCGATCGTAAACTCGTAATTGACCATTGGCGAAAAGTATATCTAAAAAATGATCCGGCCTACGTCGAAACGATGAGCGCGTTATCTCGATTTGTAGAATAGCAGTCACGTATACAGAAGACAACTATGACATTGACGACAAAATCGCTATGTGACTTCTCGTCGACATAGGTTTCATTTGTTCACCCTTCCAAGATCCTGGGGACAAGTTGGACATTTTAGAATTGACAATTTTTGTTGAATTTGAAACAGATTAGAAGTGACGAGACGTTAGAAAGGACGATACGGAGAAATACGTAGGTCAATTACTCGTTGTTCGTTCAAAAACACCGATTGTGCCTTTGATTCGATGTAAGTGTATTTACAGAGATATGTATATTCGACAGAATCACACACGTGCAGTACCACATACAAAGACACACGCAAAGACGCTGTCATGTTTCACTTAAGTCAGATCCTGATTACATTATGTTATATATTATCGGTTATTTAACAAAGAAATGATCGGAACTGTCCCTCAATGATTTTGACGGGCCTTGAATATATTATAAAACGGCTAAAAATAAAATAGATGTATATTTTATACGTGTTTTTTGCATATTTGAAGGTTAGTGATTTTCAATTACTCGATATCAATTTCATAATATAAAAAGAGATATATGTATATGTATATACATATATTAAGAAAGATATATTAAAAAATATATTTTCAAAAGATTTAAATTATATATTTTTCCTACATTTTTTCTTATATGTACATTATCGTATATCGTACAATTATCGTATATCGTATATTGTATATCGTACAGTTTCAATCAATATTCGATCGAAATTTAAAAATTAAAAAATAATATTACAAGAATTATTTCAATATCTAAACTTGCGAGAAAACATATGTAAAAAGATGTTTTTTTATTTTTAGTTGTTTTAAAATATACCCCAAAGCTTCTCAAAATTGACGTGGGGCAGTTTTGATCATTTCTTTGTAAATATAGATTAAATATACTGCAACTGATTATAATAATAATATAGAAGTTAAATAAATAATATATTTATTATATGGACTTTTTGTTTACCATCTTATCCTTATGAGGAAGCATGTTTCTTGTCTGCGTGACACTAAGCATGCGATGAATAGTGCTCTTCGAATAATATAATTCGATTCGTCGTATAATTGAAGCATCGAGAGAAAGAACAATATTTATAAGAATAGATAAAAAGATCATTTCAAAAAAAGCAAAATGTATAAAAGTTTGAAAAATCTTTAATTCTATTTTCAATCTGTAATTCCAGTTAATTTTTCAATATTTATTCTGATAGTTTATTTTCAGAGAAAGAATTTAATATTATTTTACTAGCTAATGAAGTAGTTCATAGAAAAAAGATAGTTTTATAAGAACTAGTTGCGCTAATTCAATTTTGCGATTTGTTGTTTAGCTCAATATTAATTACTTTCGAAAATTGCGAGATACAACCGGAAAACAATTTTGATAACAAAAAATAATAGGGAAGAAAAGTATGATAATATTATTTAAGATATCGTCGTCAAAAATCTTTTCCATTTTACCTATTTATTTTATTTTATTTATTTATTTATTTATTTATTTTATTAAAAAAGTAAATATATTTTATACAAGTTTGATTTTTTTTACGAGCATTGCCTTATGAAATCAGCAGGTCGCTTTTGTTAGCGGCAGTATAGTTTCTCTCATTAATATTACATTATTCCAAGTCTTTCTCATGCTCTTTTGCACTTTCTAGTTTTTGTCTTCGTTTCTTATTGAATAGATCACGCATCAAGATAATCAGATAAAATGAATGTGGCCAGATAAATATAATTGCTAACTTAATCATCGTGTTTCCAGCGAATAATTCATATCGCGCGCCTTGTACAAGGAAAAAAAAATAATACGACTGCATTTTGTAAGTGTGATGACAGCCAAAGCGATTGTCGGCGATTATTTCGAAAATTAATTGCCGAAGCTTTCGCAACAGCGCCTGCCGAATGCATTTGCATACAACAGGAAGTGCACCGCAGGTAACTCGTCGCCTCGTCTTGTATCGCATCTGTAAATGAATAACGCTGCAGCTGCATGTCGTATTCGCAACGGCATTAATTTGTTACTTACCTGCGATATTTCTATCGATAAGTAATTACGCACACCTTTCTCATCTCTCTCTTGATAAATGAAAAGTTCCCTCGTATCCTTTACAATCTTGATATAAAGTTTGTTCGAGCACCGATGAAGATGATTAAATTACTGCCGCGGGATAATTTTTAAGATTATTTAAGATTAATCGCAAAAGGACTATCTGCAATCACTTTTTAAAATAAATATAAAATTTGTGAATGTAGCTTTATTTAACAAATTATTACGTGAATCACGAAATTCTTTTATTTATCTAAATCGGGAGCAAAAATAATTTTTGCAACATTTAGCAGTATTAATAATTTACATTTATATTTAATTATATAATTTTGCGATATGTGCGTTTTTATTTATTTCTATTCATTTTGCTATTAAAAAAACGTATATAAAAAGGGTAATAACGACATAACAACGCTTAAAGCAAATTCTAAAACTTGTCATATTTTAATATTATTGGCCACGTTTAACAGAATGTTTACTTTGCAACTGTTGGAAATTTTCTTCGCCCTGATTGAATTATACTTTAAGATCTAGAAAAATAGTTCTATTCCAACAGCCAATGGGTACATTCAGTATTCCCACTGAGCTACTAAGTAGCAATTAAATATGATTGGTTGGATCCAAAGGTAAAAACCAATCACTTCTATTGTTATTTAGCGGCTCAGTAAACGATTGTAGCACTGAATCTATTTATTAAAAACTCTTATTTTTTCATCTGATGTGATTTTTCATCTGATTGTGAGAATAAATAAGTTTTAAATACGCATATTTTTCCTGCTAGGTGATTCTGGCATAAATTTTTTAAAAATATTTGAATTACTATCATAGAATTTTGAATTTTATAGCAAAAATTGATTATAAAAATTACGAATTTTTGTAACACTTGTAAAAATAACTATTGTCATGACAGTTATTGAACTTTTAAGAATGAATTGAAAATATTGGTATGATTCATTTTACGTTTGACTCCATCTTTTATTGTTAATTATGTAATGTTAACCGATTGTAAGTCATAGATATGTACATGCGGCTATCGTCTCACCACTCGCCGATCTTTATAGCCTTCAATTCATCTCACACAAGCAGAAATCGAATTTGGCAAACCTTCACGAAGCGTGTGTGAAAATATTCGGTCTGCTGCACCTTTCTCGTTCTCAATTTGCGTGCCGCATGTTCTTATCCTTCCTCTCTCTCCCTCGAGAGAGAGAGAAATTCGCCGACAAAGATGGAAAGAGCGACTCGAAAAAGCGATTGGAAGGGAGAACGGGGATCGGATGGGGGGAGAGGTACGTGAAGCAACGCGCGGAGAAGATGCCGCGAGGATTGCGCACCTGATCCTCTCTCCCGGCTTTCGCGGCGACGCCCGCGAAGGTGCCGCGAGACAGGGGGGACCGAGCGGCGGGGCCGGGAAGACCTCTCAGACGCGGCCTGTCCCCCCTTCAGCAAAAGGGGGCGGCGACGCGCGGTGCGAATCGAGTCCGCAGGCGTCGCGAACGGCTGGTCGACTTGCGCCGTGTGCGGGACCTGTCATCCCTTCCGCGCGCGGGGTTCGCCGAGCGAGAAACACGCCCCGCGCCGCGACGGCGTACAGCCTCCTCCGCGGACGACGGAACCGCGGATCGTGCCAGACGCTCGCGAGCGGCTGCCACGTGTGGCCGCGTGGCCTTCGAGTCTGCCGTCACTTTGACCGCTGGCCCACGTTACGATCACAATTCAGCTCAAATTCTACTGCCCAAATCGTAAATTGCGAAAGACGTTTGCTTGAAATGTTACCAGAGTCTAACCGACCGATTTGCTCAGCTGAGTCGTTGAAAGATTCAATTATGTAATTATCCTTGTGAACTTTCGCTATCAAATTGGAATTATCAAGAGATTGATGATTTTCTTGAAAACTATATTAATGTTGCATAACAATATTTTGTCGTGGTATGAATCGTTATAAAGATTTAACTTCTTCCATCTTCTTATGATCCTTATTTGATTTAAGAATCAATTCTCTATACTCATACAGCACGAAACTTGCAGTTACGTTGTAGCAACAAGATTGCAATCTTGCAGCAGTATTGCTACAATCGGAAGCAAAAGGGATTCTATAATACTATCGAGGAACACGACGTTAAAATATTATAAAAAAATATAAGAAAATCGAAAAAGAATATGTTTAATACAACTCTGCTTGATACTATTGAATCATTTGCATTGCACATACAACGTTTTTTAAAAATGAAGATTTTCAGCATCTAGTGTCCACATGTACAATAAATCTATATAAATGTTATCGCGGCGTCAGGAAACATAAATCTCTAATAGATATCGTTGAGAAATTTAAAGCATCGATCTCACAAATCTCCTCGTGCCGTCTTCTAAACATCCTTTGGCTGCTTTGTCTGCATTTTGCATGCGTATCTTATCCGCTATTAAGACCGCCTACGTTTATACCTCCGCGTTTTCTCTCCCATGGGTCTATATCTATGACATTACCCTCCTCCGTCCGTACAACAAAGTATCGTCGACAGTTCGACGGTAATGCTGAGCGTTTCCATTTCCACGCAGCAGTATGGAATAGAGTTCAATGACTCGGAAGAGGACGGGCAGGAGAGGGAGGGCAGAGGCGTCTTTTCGCGGCGTTCCGCGGGATTGACTGCGAGTAGACAGGCTCGGGGCGAGCTTCTCGCGCGTGAACTCGCGCGTAAGTAGGAAAATGCGTCGCGGACGCGACGAAAAGCACGATGGAGGGAGAGGCGGAGCTTTCACCGCCTCCACCTACGAGCCCACCTTTCGCGGGAGGTATGTCGCCCCCGGCCTGGGTTTCCCGAGCCTTTCCACGACCATGCTCCTCTCTCTCTTTCTTTCTCTTTTTTTTTTTCATTCCCACCATCACCGGCCACCTCCACCTCGGGGTACGGCCCCGACATTTTCCTTCATCGACTACCTCTTACCGGTGATGCTGAATCCGCATCAGCTAGCCGGGATTCTGTAGTCTACCTTCTTTGGAACTCGTTTATAGGTAGGTGTGGAGGTAACTGGGAGTGGCTGGTAAAAATGTTAAATAGGATGATAGCGATTAAAGGAAAATGGCAAATCGAACGAATATGACGAATGATTTGATCAATCTTGAAATAATGATAAAACTGGAGCAAGAAGTGGAGAATGAAGATTGATCGATAAGAACGCAACGAAGCGAGATGGTTAGTGTGTAATGTCATAAAGACTGTTTACAAGTTGCGAAACATCAGCCGCTATTTATTTGTGCGATAAAATACGATTAAAATTTCAAAAGCCCTCGCGATAAGAATGCTGCTTTGAAAAATCACCGTTTCACCGATTACGAATTCGTCACGGGAGATTTCTATATACAGAATGTCTACAAACAGCCTTTATATCGTTCGTGAAAAAATAGAGTGGATAGAAATGAGCAAAAAGTTCGTTACCGTTTTACAAAATTCGCAATAATCAAGATATATTAAGAGTTAAAAGAGATATAAAGAGTGTAAAGGGTGTTTGATGATTACATTGTCTCGTCCTTTAGTTTTATCGTATTTTTTTTTAATTTTGCTCATCTAATATTTTCGAACAAAATTGAGAGAAATTGTCTTTATAATATTTTAATTAAAGTGACGACTCCTTAATGGCCGCAATGTCCACGTGACCATCGATTAAGCTTCAGAATCAATAGCCCGTAAACAATACAAACGACGCTAATCCCGTCCACTTTCTCCTTCAATTACAACAATGTCATTTATCTAATGCGTTATCATTTCGAGTAAAGTAGGTGAGGACTCCATAGATGCTCTTCTTCTTGCGTAAAGAGTCCGCGTAGCGAGCCACCATCTTGCCACGTGACCTCGTCGCTTTCGCACCTTAAAGTGCATCCCGCCTGCGCCCGGCGGACTGCAGACTCTTTTCCCTCCCTCTCTGGAAATTCGCCCCGTAACGGATCCATACGGAGCGCGACGCCGAGCTCCACCTTCGCCGCCACTTTCGCCGCCGCCGCCTCCACTTCCGTCTTCACCACCTCTACTTCCGTCTCTCCGTTACCCGCCCCCGTCCTCGCCTATTACGCGGTTCGTAAACCCGACGCGCCATTTTGCGTGACCCTTTTTCCTCGAGGTCCGCCACCACGGTGACCTCTTCGATCTCCCCGCGATCCTACCCGTCGGTCGTCTTGCTTCCGCTGCGGCGGCTTTAATCAGAGTTCCTTCGAAGCGAGTACGTAGCGCAGAGATAAGGAACGGAAATTAAACGTTAGACATTTACAAAACTCGCACATAACAGTTTATTTTTAAGAGCCATTCTCTCTCTTTCTTTCGCGTGGGTGCGCACGATTTCGTTCAAGAATTGACTGAATTTTCTTCGGATTCGCTTCAAGAATATTAAATTTGTCAAATTATTTTTTTTGTATTTGCTTTAATTTCCCGTAGTTGATACATGCTTAAAACATGTGCTTATTCAAAAGCATTCGAGAAAAACATTCTTAAGCGAGAAGCAAAGTTTTTAAAAAATATTACACGTCCTAAAGAAGTTTATTCCAGATTCGCATGATAGGTTTGCATTTTATTTTACATTTGTATTATTTTCTGCGTCAATCTTAGTGACTTATTTGTATCTGCGATTATAACTTATCATTACAAAACTTAATTATATGTATATCTAATTATTTTTAAATATCCGTAACTCCTTTGGCGATACCTATTAAAGTTTGCAATTTCGTGTCGGGAAGAAATGGTGAAGAAACTAAGTATTCCTGCGATGTCTTTTAATATTTCTTAAAATACAAAGTATTAAATTGTTTGGAGGCACAATGGACTTAGTCTGAGTGTCGTGGTGGATTTTCGAGAACCATCCTCCTGGTTTGATTATTATTGTTGTTCTTGTTCTTGTTATTATTATTAAATTGTTTGAATTGCCGGACATGTCGAATGGCAATCAAGAAACGATCGTAAATATTTCATACGTACCTTTGCCGCATCTTCTACCTTGGCGAAAACATTTCTGATTCGTCAATTTGGATAGGGAGAAGAAAAAAATAATTCGTGACAACGCAGCAGACGCAATTGTACATTCCATGATCGTTTTATTTCGATTACAGAACAGCGATCGGGGGATTTACTTCTCTTCTTGATTTAGTGTATTTACATTAGCTCGCTGGTGCGTCGCGAGAGACTGATTTGGCGATGATCTAAAAGTTCTGGTAATTATATGATCGACGAGCGTCGAAAGCCGATCCTTAGGAAAACGTAGCAGTTGAAAAGGAAAACGTCGTTACATGGTCATAGATTCCGTACAAATAATTCATTTCGGCAAACAAAATCACACAGCCAATCGGCTTTCTATCGCCTCGTCCTTTCGTGATTTATCTTAAGTTTTCTTAATTCTTTCGTTTGTGAAACGAAGATACTGTAGAGTGTACGATGCGATCTTTGTCGATGCGGACCGATGTCATGGCCGCGTCTCGCAGTTTTGTCGCGTGATTAACAAACGACTACACGTTTATTAATCCAGGTGAATACATTAAAGGTGTACATTTATGGTACATGATGATTTTTCAATAATAAAGAATTACTTACAGATGCTTGTATAAACACTTCATTTGTAAAAATGGCGAAGAAATCATTATCACAAGAATATTAAATTAAGTATAAAAAAATGAGATTAAAAGACTCATCGACAAAATGAAAATCCTATTTTTTTCAATGAGAACTCGGATTCGATATTCGTTTCAATTAGTATTGAAATGATAAATTTATTATTACAACTTCAATAAAGAGTGGAAAAGAGAGAATAGCGCGGGAAATTTGGCGAGTTTTCAACAGGGACGGCGAATTTGTAAGTGTAAATGAATACGTCGACCGCGATCGTTGTGGACGTGCAAAACTGCGTCGGGTGATCCTGAAGTGTGATGCTCGGTAGTTGGCGATCGTTAAGAACTAACGGAGTTAATTTACTAGCTCTAAGATGCATGAACGTACATACTAGAGAGTTAATTTACGTAACGCAGAGACATATACAAGAATTTACAGGAGTCGAACGCGCTTTAAACGCTGCTCGGCTGATCCCAAATATCTGGGATGGTTAAGGGGGAGAGATATTCCCCCGAGAGACTTCGAGTCGGCTCGTTCACATGTAGATGCGCCGCAAGTCGGACGGCGACGTTATCATGTTGCATTGCGGACAAAGTTTCTTCGCACCCTGCAACAGCGATAAGAAATCTCGTTTCTTAAGGTTTCGGAACCAAAGTGATCCCGTTTGACAAAATTCGTTAAAAAACTCGTCACAACTTGGAGAACAGTCAGGAGAATAGATAACAATTGATAATAATTTTGAATGGAGACTTCCGGCATATTAATACCAATTTCGATGAATATACTGATTGGTGATCAAATTAATGCTGCTACACAGAGGAAGATTAAATTCAGATGTCAATCTGGCAAATATGATTACTTGAATAATGTATATTTATAGAAATAGACTATATTTTGCGAGTCGCATGTTACGCCCAGAGTTACAAGTTTAAAGAGTTTAATTTAAGTATTTAAAATGTACGTTTCAGTTTTTAATAATTTACAAAATTCTAGATATATAAAAAAATATAAAGAATTTTATGTAATAGGAGTCCTACAATGTTTTAGAAAACAAGGAAAGAAAGATTATCGAAAAATTACTGCAAAATTTAGATGTGGGAATGAAGAGCTTAATAATTTTGGCGAGATAAAAAAAAATCTTTGCAGGATATGCTAGAGTAAAGCTGATTCGGGAAACAAAACTAAAAAGAAACGATAATCTACAGTTAAACTACATATAAAAAAAATATTCTCACTTGCTTCGTTGAGCCATAAACGAGTGCAAATTGTTATATTGTTTCGAAAGAAAATATAGTTGACTAATAGATAAGTCAATCAGTAAAAAAAAATATGTGGATTCAAGAATGAAAAATTATAGTCAGAATATTCAAAAGTTAATTCTCAATGCTATTTTACCAATTTAATGTTAATTTGTTGATTAGTTTTTAAGTTATATCGATAAAGTATCTAGTATATAGTATTAAGTAGCTACGATTCCTAAGTTAGATTCTAAAATACCTTGCAACGAGTTATATTGAAAAAAGAAGTAACACTGGAACAATGCTATTTCTGGCAAAGATCGGGGAAAGAATCAATTCAGGCTGTAGAAAATTATTAAAACAAGAAAAGAAAAATAGAGAAAGGTAAAAAATCTCTTTAGGACAGAAATAATAACAATAGTAACAATAGGATAACAGCAAGAAACAAACATAGTAAAAATAATAAAAATAATAAAAAATTAAGAATTTATGCTAGTTAAATTTTAAATGGTTAATTTAATTGTTCTTTTTGTTAAACTTCTGATATGTTATCGGTAAATAATATTAAATTGTATTGTTGGAATTATAAATCCTTTCAAAGTCAAAAGATACCTTTAAAATATGTATCTGAAAGATAACTAGGCATACTGTTATTGTTATAAACAATGTACACTCACCAGCGTGTGCAGCCAGCACTGCTCGCAATGTACGTGCCAGCAACAAACCGAAGTGACCGGTTTTTTGTATTGTTCCTAAAATGAAGAATCGGTATATTCGGTATAATATAATAAAACAAGACTCAGCAAACTCAGAAGATTACAGCAAAATATTGCGATAATGTTGCTGCAATATTGTAATCTCAGATAGGAACGCATGCAGAAAAATTTTAACACCATTTTAATTTTAAAATATAATGTATAATATATTGTGCAATAAGTCTAAATCTAAATTTTTAAATTATTAATTCTAAATTCAGTTGTAACATATAGCAATCTTTAAAAAATTGATGCCTAAAATAAATTCTTATACATATAATTGTATAATTAGAGCAAATCATCTTAGCACATTTATTATGATTATACTGAATACATTTTAGAAATTAATTTTATAATTATTGTAAGAATCATTACAGCATAAAATTGTACAATATTATTCAAGTAATAGTAAAAAATTCTTTTTACTTTTTATTTTTTAAGTAACTTTGCTTCATAATTTTCTCAATATTTAGAACTTATAATGATAAAATTCTATTACAGTCTAAAAAATATGCGTTTTGCCGAATCATCTTATGACAATTACTGCGAAATGCTGTGAATGGAAAGAAGTAATAATTGTGCACTTATTACAAATCCTTCCTATCTGAGATGTTGCTGTAATATTATGTGCTTTCTAGGGATATTTGGAGTTCCATTAACGCTACCTTTTACACACGGGTCAATATAAAAAATATATAACTTACATAAGGGCTTATATCGCTAATTTAATTAATCAACAAGCGTACGGCAGCATAATTGCTTTCGAAACTTACAAGTCGCATATCGAAAAGGGGAGATCTTAATTTCTCAGATTATAAATTAAATTCAAAGCAGCAAGAGCCGAGATAACGCGAGATCGGAAGTTGGACAGTTCTTCAACGCCTGTTCTCTTCCTAGGGTTTTTCGCAAGATGAATTAAAGCGATCGTTACTCGCGGTCACTTACGTAAGCGACATTCCATCGGAGAATTGGCGAACATGCCCGCCGTTTATCCTTGGCGATAACCGCGGGTCGATACACCTTTAGCGTTTTACTGCCACCACGTTACGAGCGAGATCGTCGCCTTATCTCGCATAGCGAGTTATTCCGCGCGATCGCGGTGCTATAACGAAGTGCAACGAGTCGGAGGACAGGTAATACCGTCGACGACGATGGAAACACTAAGAGCCGGTATTATACGTAATGCTCCTTCGCTACTTGGTTAATTCTCGCGTATACAAGAGGCGGGGCATTAGGGAATAATTTATTTCACGATCTAAATATTTCAGGCTGTCGCCGCGCCGACGGAAGAGCGCGGTCGAATTTTACGTGCATTTTATATGTCCTCGCAATTATTTACGAGTTGCGAAACACGCGTTTCCAGATCGCGAGCGCAGCGCGCGATGAAATAATATGTATAATGTAATATTAACAAGAACGTAATAATATAAAATGCGATAAAGCGCGCCGTTTTTCCGGCTTATTTTTCGCATGTTTAATTCAATTTTTCGCAATATTAAAACCAGCAAGTTATCTGCGTATGATACGATGAACTAATTACGGTGACACGATTACAATCATATGCCGTATTAGCGTTCGAAAGTTAATCGGTTCAGTTTTTACGTTCAATAATCGTTGTCAGAGAGCGAAACCTAATTTTTATTATTACGATCGTTTCGTTCATTTCGCGAAGCGTATTATTCAAAAACGATATATTGCTGCGTATAATTTCAGCAAAATTTCAATTCTGAGCAGTACTTTTCATTCCCATTTCGTTTCTTTGTCTTTCATTGTTAAATATTAAAGGATTAAATTGAAACCAATTCTTTCAGTAAACAAGTAAAAGTAAATAGTATTATGCGATTATTTTTAACTACCATGTATGTCGAAATTACTATTTAAACACAAACCATGTAGTTAACATGTTGTTATTCAACTTTATTTAGTTAAATTAATGATATATTGAATAAAAGTAGTGACAATCTAAGGAATGGTTCAAAATGACTCAATTTGTCATTACGAATTAACAGTGTAAAAATCTAAAAAATGTAAATGTATTTTCGATTATTTTCTAGTTTGACATTAATAAAATTAAGTCCATTACACACATTTTCCGTAACAGTAAGGTTTAAACCAATCGCGTTGTTCAATTCCGTTACGGATGATCGAATCGAGCAACTTGATTGATCAAGGCCTTACTATTATGTCTTGCGGAAAGCGTGTGTGTTGGGCCTATAATATTTCAAATAATTCACTTTTATCATTGTAATTGCACGAGTAATGTTAAACACACTTTGACTAATCACGCTACAAATTCACTGCTGTTTTAAATATCCAAGTGTTTCTTGACATCAGAGATGCGATTCATCATCAAAATGGATTGACTCACCATGCAGATGAGACATTTGAAGGGCTGCCCGCGCATCTCGGCCTCGAGCTCGCGTATGCGCCCGCGAAGGGCTTCGACGACGGGCGGATCGCCGTCCCTCCTGGGTGACACGGTGGCACCGTCGTCGGCATCGCCTTGCTGAGCGACGGGGGTCGCGGCGCCCGGTTCTGGCTTTACCTCAACCAGACCTTGCGCCGCCAGTCCGGCGTCCGGGGTCAGCTGCTGCGGCGTGTGCGGCGCGTTCGGCGAGATGACGGCTTCACGAAGCGCATCCCGTTCCTTCTGTTCTCGCGCCGTGCCGTCGACCCGCGGCGCGATCACGTCCGCTTCGGAGTACTGGGCGGGTCCGAACTCGGCGGCGTCGTCGCCGTCGACCACCAGGTCGACGTCCTCGTCCTCATGATTGCCACCCCCATCCCGGGCACTACTGCGATTGCTCGAGGAAGTGGCGAGGCCTGCAGCTGTGAAGCAGAGGACCGGCGATCTTGCAACGTATTTTAAAATACAATCGAACAACAAGAAAAAGTCTCTAAATTTGCAATTGGTTAAAGTATATCTTTGCAGGATATAAAAATTTATATCCTGCTGATATCGTTCTGCTAATCTTATCGACACAAAATGCTTCTTTGGCATCGAAAAGTAAATTAAACTAATTAAACAGACGATTATAATCTCCGTCGTACAATTCGTAATTATCGAGCGTATATTTATTTTACGCTTTCGCACAGAATCATGAAATAAATGTTCGCTTATTTAATGTCCTATTGGCCTGGGGTTTTTCGGTAAATATAAAGTCGTGCATTATATATGCTTAATAACCGCAAATTTAATACAAATATTTGCATATTTCTGTGCATATCATAATAAATGCGCGTGTAATTTGTGGCGCGGCAAATGGACTCACCGGAGAACCCGCCGACGAGCATGGAAGAGGCGCGCACTCTTGTCTGGCCGGCCCACTCGTACTCCTCGTACTCGGGGTCGCCCTCGACGTCGACCTCCTCCTCGTCGACGTTTGCGTTCTGTCCGGCCGGATTCCCGTTGTTCTGCTTGTTTAGACATCGATCGACGTGCTGATTCAGTTCCTCCGGAGTGCCCGACAGCCTCTCGCTGCAAACCGGACAGCACGCCTCATCCGCTTTCCTCTTCCGATTCTTAACGCGTATTCTGGCCTACGAATGAAAGAATCGCAGCGTGCGTGTTCATATTATGCGAGGTATAGAGTTTGGAAAGTATAGATGTGTGCAAAATCCAGAAAATATTTTTATTTTAGGATTGACATGTATCTTTATTTTTTAACATTGTCATTATGGATGTATTTGCAAAACCTGGGAACTAGTTTCTTGATGTCATACAAATTATCGCCGGCTCTTTTAACTATTCTATTTTCTCTCAACTATTCTGCTCGATTGTTCCTAAAGTTCATCGCTCACTAAATGCTTATCAGCACGAATTTTTTCTTCAATCTTTTTGAAGTTCACCAGTGACAATAGACGACCTTTCAGTCCTTTCTTCATCATGAACGTCACTTTTTTCCGCTTTAATTAATGACATCATTTTGCTATGTTTTGCCTGTTTATAATGTCTTCCCCATAAATAGAAACAAGTTGATTGATGAACTTTATGAAACATAAGTGACTTCTTCGAGAGAGATTAAGGAAGAATTGAAATGTGAAATAATGAACGCATTACCTGTCTATTGGCCTTGATCCTTTTGTATGTCTCCCATCTACCTTGAGGGGTTCCATCCGCCGCCGATGGGGCGTGCAGCATCGGGCCATGGGGATGATCTTGGGGATGCGCCAGTGGCAAGGTCGACCTCGAAGATCGAGGCCTTGAAGTTGCCGAGGAGACTTTGTGCAATCGATCCATTTCTTGAGCGAAATGTTGCTCCAAGTCTTGAGGTCTCACCGTTACTCCGCATATCGGACAGCAAGATGGATCCGAGGGAAATTTCTTCTTGCCTGAAAGAAAAAGAATTCAGATCGCAATTAGAACAGCTTTATTTCACATCAAGAGACCAACTATGTTTTTATACTTGAAAATTATTCATTATTTAATTAACAACATCAAGAGCGGATGCTTTGCAAAATATCAGAAAGCATCATAAATAATAGGTAGAGAAAACAAGCACAATAACAACAATTGACTGAAGAAAGAAAAAGAATATTACTAATAAATAATAATAAACAGAATAATAAATAAAAATTTCAAAATAAAAAAATGTAGAAAGAAATATAATATAATAATATATAATAAAATAACAAGAAAAATGCATAATAATTTTTTTCATGTCTCAATTGCTTTTTCTATTCGTCATAATTCAGTAGCAAGTAACAAGGATACTTTAGGATGTAACTTCTCCAAATTATTTAGAGCGATTTTTCAAATTTCTTCCTTTGTATTTTCTTTTGAATAGAAGCAAATGTGATTATGGCAACGTATTCTTGTGCGTCAATGAAAAGTACTGTCTGCAGAATAATTTTCAGTGAGAAGGAAACCGAAATGAGAGGAAAGAAATCCCTTCTTGTTCAGCAATTAAACGTATTTAAACGGCGCCTTTGATGTCGTCGGAAGTGAGGATTCATCCAGCGCGTGCGGCCGAGGAGCGGGCTCACCGGGGGCCACAGCCCTCTCAGAAGACGTCGACTAACGCGATTTAAAAAGTATTCAAGTCGCGTCGTAATTACTTTTCGCGACGAGCCGAGCTGTCCTCGCCGTCGGGACGCGCGCGTCGCATTAAGCCCAGAAACGAGCCGCGAAACGAAAAACCACCGTCGTAGGTCAACGCAGTCCGGCTCGTTTACTCGCAATTTATTGCCCCGTAAAACGGGCGAATAAAAGGGGGGAAAGAGAGAGAGAGAGAGAGAGAGAGAGAAAAAAGAGAGGAAGAGAGGAGGCAAGGAGGCGGAAAGCGCGGCAACGGCGCAAACGGCCGCGTGCCCGCGGTGTAGTAATCCAGCGGGATACCGTCCCCAGGCTGCCTCTCGGCGCTGCGCACCCGACGCACTCCGACGGGAATGCATAATTAATTGCGAGAGTCGGCCGTTGCCACCGCACCGCGCGCGCCCCGCGACTCATCGCGGCGCGGCCGCGGCCGCGCCGCGGCAAATGCATAAACTTATAGGAAAAGTTCGCGGTGCCGACGTGCCGGATTCCTCCGGTTGATTTTAATTACGCGTTGATCGCTCGTATCTCAGGGTGGCTTCATAACCGGCCTCATCGCCGCGCCGGAAGAATGCCGAGAGCCTTTACACGACGGGAAATGTTTATCGCGACGGCGGTACGCGAACGAGGGAGGTGGGATTCGTCCTGATGTGTCCGTCAGGCCGATGCCGCCGAGTCCTACTTGGTTTATCTCGGAAGAGCGCTTTCAGGCGCCTTTTTTTGAATTGTCAAATCTTAAATTGAAATCTAAGCGTGTCCGGTTCTTTTAAGGGTAACGTTACAACGTTACGTTGCAGCACGAATTTTTATCGACTGGGCGTGAGGCGCGGAATTATTTAGCGGGCGATTTATAGACCGAACGCGGCGGATATTTGTCATGTATTGGAATTTACGTCGAGAGAGGCCTGGAGACGCTGGAATCCCGTTTACATCGTATTACCGATGTGTCGCGTTCGTTTTACGACCGTTTTAAAATTGTACCGTGATTTACGTAACACCGTAATGATAACGGTGTGGGATAAAATATAGCGAATATATTATGTTTTCTATCTTTGAGAAATATTGGAAATATTAGAAAGTAATCAATTTCACAAGAAAAATGATGATTCTATCAACGAATTAATTTCATTAATTCTAATGCAAATTACCAAAATATCTACAAATTGTAAAATATATTCAAAAACAAAACACAATCACTTAATTTTTTATTTTTTGCCGTTAAATATATCGCATTTAACTTATTTTTAATTATACATCAATTGTTATTCATTTGTATTGTAGCATTTTATCTTAGAGAAATATCTTAGAGAAATAGAAAATAATTAATTTACAAGAAAAACGATGATTGCATCAATGAATTGATTTATCGTAACCGATTTTATTCTCATTCAAATACAAATTATCAAAATTTTATTATATTCTACAAATTATAAAATGTATTCAAATTATTGTTACATAATTTTCTTATTCTCCATCGTCAAATATATCGTATTTAATTAATTGTATATATTAATATTATATAATCGTATATATTAATCGTTATTTATTTGAATTGTAGCATTTTATTTTTGAGAAATACTAGAAACTAATTAAGAAAAAAGATTGCATCAACAAATTGATTTATCTTAATCGATTTCATTTATTCAATATAAATTATCAAAATATTTATAAAATATATTCAAGTCATTGTTATATATAACTTTCTTATTTTTTATTATTAAATATATATTAATTAATTAATATTATTTTTAATTAATTTTTTAATTAATTTCTAATTAATTAATCACATTAATCGTCATTTATTTAAATTGTAGCATTCTATTTTTGAGAAATACTAGAAAGCAATCAATTTAGAAAACAGATAACGATTGCATCAATGAATTATCTTAATTAATTTCATTCTCATTCAAATAGAGTAGAGTCGCCAATACTGATATAGACCTTCTAAAGAGGCACCCTCTTATTTCTCGGAAACTAAACATTGCACTGTATGAATATCTTTTAAAATATAATCTGCTTAGGTAATCAAAGATACAAAAACCCATAATTTATACATTCATGGCTTTTTTCTATATAAAATCTGATAAAAACGAATTCTTCAAAAGTGAAAATAAAATTTGCACAACTTTCTCTTACAAATTAGATAATTTAAACAATAAGGAATGTATTATTAATAATACTACATCATTTTATATATTCGTAGCTTCCTAAAACTGTTTTATTTATATGTGTATCTGTTATATTTGCTTCGTAGTGCAGTTTTAAACATAAAATTGCTCCTGTAGCGTTAAGCGGTCTACATTTCTTCGTGAGAACAGATCATAGGTTTAAAATTGCTTTTATTCTCAAAATGTTCTGTTCTAATCTTCTAATTTTATAAAATTAGTAGTTTAATATACATATATAAATATATTTTACTACTTAGTTAAACAATTTATCTATTTTTTCTCTTTCATATTCTTTTTTCTCATAATACGGTTTAAAACATAAAATCGCTGTACAACGATACATTTTTCAGTGAGAATAAAAGGTATAGATCTGACAATATCATCAAAGTTGGCAAGTTTTACCTCACTTATTGTAACCTTAAATACGTGTTCCAGTTTTGGAGCCCAATTTCTCAGACACTCTTTTCGACATGTGTTGCGAAAATATTAATTATGTACAAAATACGAAATAGTATTATAATGACTACTAATATATCATTTGATAGAAGACACTTTCTAGTTTGTATTTCTGCTATCAAACTTTTACTTTTAGCTTTTGTTTAAGAAATATTGTTAAAAAACAAACTGGTGTACCGGTATTGGTGACTTTACTCTACAAATGATTTATAAATTATAAAATGTATATATTCAAGTCATTATTACATAACTTTCTTATTTTTTATCGTCAAATATATCGTTTTTAATTAATTTTTAATTATACATCAATCGTCATTCATTTATATTGTAGCATTTCTCAAACTTTTTTGCATCTAAAAAAACATAAAGCAGATCATTGCTTTCTTCGCAAGAGATATTACAAGAAGAGATCTAGGTGCACTTTGCATAATTGGATGCCTCGAGTTTCGTTAAATGTAAGTTTCCGAGACGATCGCGGTAAAATAACGCAAAGTCGACGACGCGTGAATGCTGCACTTTGCGTGCACTTTGCGTGCACTTCGAAATTCCTACGTGATAATCGCAGTTCGCCTCGCGAAGCGCGGTAAACGTCGAGTAACGGAAGTCGGCGGAATTGATGTCGCGACGATAGGATGAAGAAAGTTGATTTGAAAGGAGGAATGATGTGCGATTTATCAGGTATATTGTGGGTAATGTCTTTCGGAAATTATGCCCTTTTACGATCGAATCTCCTTCACTTATTAGATGAATCATTCTGCTAATTGATCAGTTAAATCGGATACGGTTTCAGAAAATTATTTGCTCGCGCAATTAATTAACTGACATTAAAGTGCAGCATTATTAAAATTTATTAAAAATTATTACTATAAAAATTAATATTATTATTATANACATTATTAAAAATTATTAAAATCTATCATTATAGATTATTATTAAATATATTGTCTGTGAATTTGTAAATTATGTTACAAAACTAAATTGTATATTACAATTGTAAATTGTATATTACAAAAATATTTCTCACTCTTTCTGATAATATGAGAAATAAAAATTAAAAATCTTAATTAATTACAGTGCTTTTAAAGTTGTAATAATTCAGAGAAAAAGGTCTTTAAAGAAGGGGCGACAATGATTAATATATTCATTATGCCTTGTGTAAATTGTGTGTTCATCCCTACTTCAGATAGTTTTCAAATTGTCATCGTTTCGAAATTAGTCTCATTACTCACACGATGAAATCTCGCAATTGGACTTCCATCTGTAATAATAAATCGCTCTTCGTCTGCCGCAAACGGTCATAAATAGATTGGATAGATTGAGCGATATCGCGGAAATCTAGTTAGACAGCCGTGTCCGCTTATACGACGATGTCAGGACGAGTGACAAATCGAATTATCACGGTTAAAAACGCGTTTTCCTTCCGGTGATAAACACCCCAGCTGAAAAGCTCGCGAAAGCTTTAATTAGCGCGCCAGTGTAATTTTCAATTCATTTTTGCTTTTTAATGAGATTTCTCGATTACGTCGTGTCCGATTAAATATATTATTTTATAACTTTTTAACTAGGAATCATTCTCTTTCTCTCTCTCTTTCTCTCGCTTTTTTCGTTTACCTTTCTTAGGTATATTATTTGTAAGTGAAACTTTATCACACAATATTATATTGTAACATATAACATAGCAGATGTCGGTAATAATTAGTTGTGATTTTCATAAACTAAAAGCGTTGGCGTAACTAACAATAAGTGAGGACAAGGAAGGTTCAATATAACTGTGCAATTCTACACACAAACGTGGAAAGCTTTAAATTTGTAGCATATAAAATATTATCTTTATTATTGGCTGAGAAAAAAATGCGGGATATTACTTTCTGGGCAATCCTTGAATTTATTAATCATGTTTATCCATGTAAAAAAAATATTCTTTAATTGATGATCTGCATCTTGCTTGCTATCAACCGTAAAGTACTGCTGATTATACAAGTAATGAGAAGAAAAATATGAATGGGGAAAAAATATTACTTCCTGACACGCAGAGTGTACGAAAATAAACGTGTCGTTGAGTGAGCGCACCTGTCGCTATTTTCCGACGATAACACTAAGTGACGTCTTCTGAAAAAATAAAGAAGACTGGTAAAACAATTATCGCGAACGTGAGGCTGTCAAATGGTATTAAAGAATTTGTTTCCATCTCTAATCCTTTATGATTCTGTTATTCTACGTAAATAAACGACTCTAAAATATCGAAGCTTGCATCGTGTAAGAGAGCGTAAATTCGATAACACAAAATGAAACAAATTACTGTGCAACCTTCCAATTTTTATCATTTAAATATAACTCGAGGACGATCGGCTCGTTTGTTTTGACAAAAGACGATCTGCTGGTGTCCGTAGCCATAAGAATTTGATCGCGACAAATGTTTCACGTCGACAGCGCAAAGACAGGGGTATCCCTCGTCCTCACAAATCTTGACCCTCAAGGGTCGACTTGTAAAAATAGACGGCAGAACTCACGATGTTCTCGCGGTTTCCAGAAAGAAACGAGATGGCTTGTTTATGTGTCAAATACATGGCATCCTTAACGTAAAAACTAATTTATTTATTATTTTCACTCTGCATTATATCTTATTTTTTTAATACAATAATCATTATTCGTACATGAGAAAGTAAAGTTTTCTCAGAAAATGATTTGATAGCAGACTTTTTAATAAAATCTATTTTGAAAAAAAGCATAAAATAATTTCCGAATTTATATTTTATTTATTTAATATTTTTAAATATAATAATCATTATATTTGTACATAAGAAAGTGAAGTTTAACAATTAAAAAATTTGGTAGCAGATTTTTAATAAAATCTATTTTTCTGCTTAAAAAAATTAAAAAGAAAGTATAAAAGCAATTTACGATTTATATTCTATTATTATAAAAAAAATAAAATATATGAAAGTTTCAATAAAATCATTTATAATACTCTACTTTTAAAACCATAATTCAAAAATTAGTAACCATTAGTAACCAATATTAACCATTATTTTATTTTAGAATATGTATTTACATTTGTTTTCAATTCCTATCTATAATTATGGGATATGTAATCTCTACAAATTAATATAATATAATATATTAATGAATGGGTAAAAGAGAGAATATTTTTATTTTATAATAAATTCTTCCGATCGCAAAAATAATGGGCCAACGCTCATTCTCGTTATGTCCTCAGTATTATAATATCAATAAATGTCATCAACTATGGTCGGCGATGACTTTTAAATTCCTGCTTGCGCACGGTGGAATATTTACCGATTGCGATGGCAGTAAGCAGGGTAGGAAATGATATAATTTGTTTCCGGACTGCAAATGCGCACGAAACGTTTGCAGTATAAACACGGACGCTATTTGACGAGCACTGGATGTATTACAGTGTTTTAATATTTTACGTTTTAATAAAATGCTTTAATATTAAAGCTTATTCCCGTATGCAGTATAATGGGAATTTCATTGAAAATTAGGTATTTCGTTAATTGGATGATTCCGCCATGATTTCCTCTGGCGGACGCGGACATTATTCGATATAGTGTCTATAATTGCGTTTGTGTAATTTTCGCGTTTTGTCTGCATAGCAGCCTCATTAAGTACGGCACTTTTATGCGGATAAATAACGGCACGCGTTATAGTCCGACAACTGGAAAGGAAAAAAAAACGAAAAGTTTGATATTCAAGTTTGATATTCAGCAGCAAGATTCCGCAATGTCATTATGTTTAACATGTGTAGACGTTTATGGCATATAAAATTAACAAAATTCACGTACATTTTCCACAAACCATTATTCAAGGATATTCAATGGCGGGCCGAATAAACAATTAAACAATTTTATTAAATAACATATAATTGTACAAATGAAAAGTTCAACAAAGCTGAAATTTACATTATTACGTGATGCACGAAGGGCATGTATATCAAATTGCAATCTTGTGTCGGAATATACAATGTATGCCGAATATACAACACGGATGTGACTGATTGTCGGAGATTTTTTTAGTGATGCGATAAAATCAGAAGTTAAGAATGAGTCGATTAACAAACTTTACGACCACGGCGACGCTAAAAAGTCCTGGACATTCAAGAAAGACGTTTGTTAGATTTAAAGAACAATGTTTCCGTCGGCCCTTATTCGAGTATCGTTTCTCTACAAGCAACGCGTGACCGGAAGAAGGTAATAAACAGAGAGAAATAATTTTTTACGAGTTTCCGGTAGATACCTTCCAATTTTATTTTCACTTCTCGCACCTTTCATTATCCCTCTATTTCAGTTTGTTAATAAATTATATTGTTAATATTTCAAAAATATAACTGGCAACATAAGCATTAATATATGCAGAAGAAACGTAAAATATTTAATTTTACGATTCGAACGAGCATAATGGACACCTCATCATTAAAGATTGCCAAGAAAGTCATCGGGCGAACGCATCAACCCCTAAATCTAAAGAGTAACTTTATTCACCCCACTTTACGATGTTATATTTTTTTAGATTAAATTAAACGACTACGAGAGATAATGAGAAAATCCAATTGCGACTAAATGAGAAAAAAGAGGACATATCGGAATCAGCTGGGCGCGCGGGATCTTATCTCCACCTCGATTGGCCGTTAAGAACGGTGTAACATCTTTATTTACCCCAAGCCTTTCAGACACCCGTGCACGCGTTCGGTGCTTTAATATCGCGACAGCCCTCCCCTGCCTCCCCCGTCGCGGGATACACGGTCGCGTCTTTTTATTTCGGCGTCGGAGTAAGTAGATGGTGAGCGCTTCTTTTAATTAAAGATACGCGACCGCTCTATCTCGGGGCCACCCCGGCGCCGCTCTAAAGGGGACTAAGTGTAAATGATGGCGCAGTTATGGTCACGGCTGGAGAGATAGCCTCGCGAGAGAGCGCAGGGATAGCATTGTCCTTTAATCGAAAGGAAAGACTCGCGACAAGAGAAATCGAGCAAAATTCCGGCGATCGTCAGAACTGAGGAATTCCCGTCTTTCTGCGGTTTCTAATGGCCGTATCACACTAGCGACTGCGTCTGCGATTGTAATTAGCTCCGCTTCAATCACATAAGTCGTAGTAATCTTGACTGCTGTTTTCTTATTAGCTGAGGCAAAATCGCAATCGCAACTAGTGTGATACAGGCATTAAAGTTCTTAACTCCTTACGTTCGAAATATTTCTATTGGCTACTCTAGAATAAAATTTTATCAACTCGGAAAACGTAAATAAAATTAAAAAATGAAAATAATACTCGAGTCATATATGGAGAGATAATATTTAAAAGTTGAACACAGCTTACAATGATTAACTTCTTTTTGCACTTTTCAATATAGAATTAACGCAAAGAGCATGAAAATTGCGATTGTTGGAAAAATATTACGGCAGACATCATGTTTCTCGAATTTTTAGCGAAGAACCTATGTGAAAATAGAAAGAGAGAGAGTTGGGAAGCGCTGTCGTACGTTGCGTTTTCCCGAATTCCGCAGTTTGTGAAAACATTTCACGGAAACAAGGAGAGTGTGATAAGACGCAGAGCACAGACACTGAAGGGAAGGCGAAAAAACGAGAGGGTGTGCTGCGAGGAGAAGGAAGGAGATGGAGATACAAGAGAACTCGCGGGTTAGCCAGCTGTCGACATTCTCTTTCTTCACCCTTCTCCCTCGGAATCCTCTTTTTATTTTCGCGAACCCCCGCGAACCACTTTGCGAGGAAACGACGTTGCTTCCGTTAATTATGTCAGCAGACGGAGGTCCTTGAACGCGAATCGCCCCCTTTGACGTTCTAACGACCGTTGATGATAACGGCGATAAGGTCATGACGAGCTTCTTTCGCAGCCAGAAACGTTGCGCCTTTGTGGATTAGGGAGAGAGCTGCGCATGGTTGACCGGCGAGGCGTGGATATTAGAAATTGAATGTCTTTCTTAAATAACAAAATAACGTAGTTGCATGATGCTCCAACAATCTTTAATTATGCATATTTTCTCTTATGAACTATATATACATATAACCATTTTTTTATAATCAATGTATCAATTAACTGCAATTACTTAATTTTGTATCCTTCTTTTACATTTCAATTTAGAAAATATTTGTTTTCTGCGTAATTAAAGGGATAAATGTCCTTTAATTAAAATCCAAGGAAATATAGTGTTTTCTTTATTTTATCTTTATTTTATATAATTTTATCCATCTTCAATATTTCAGAATATATTTTTTATGTAAAATTAGATGAATTTAATACAATCAAGTTATTATAATTGTATTCTGATCGTGTAATAAGTAAGAATACGTTCACCACTTGCGAGAGGAAGTCGAGAAAAGACGACCTAAGTGATTCAATATTCTCAGCTCACTAATTCCATCTGACGCGAATGCGGACTATTGCCAATCAATCGAGTTAAACGTCGATCACTTCCATTTCTGGAGAAATAGAACAACCGAGTATACTTTCGTAGATCGACATCTATTCGAAGATACGGTGTTTAATTATGCCCACTTAATGATCATAATTCAATGCTCATCATGTATTGATAATGAAATAAGACAAAATGTAATATTATCGATCGCATCTTGGTTATTTCAAGACAAAGATATTTGTGTTTCGTTAATTTTAATAAATTTAATTGCGTGCTCGTCCTTAGAAAAATGATAAAAGTCGTCAATCAAAGTAATTCAAGCATTAAAAATAGATAATCAAGTAAATAAAAATAATAAAGATTTCGATGATAAAATGTCAAAATGAACGGAAGATGAAGGAATCAATACAAGATGTTCATGCTAACGATGTATTTTCAATAATAGAAAAATTAAGAATCGACGTTTAATATCTTAATATCTTATTTTGAATTTTGCATTACGTTTTATTTTTAATCCTTATTGTGCGATTTTTGTTTTGAAAATTAACACCATCACACAAAGTTGTATAGTTGCATATGCATAGCATAAAATTACAAAATATTAAGGCCATCACATTTAAAATTGCATATGCATGGTACAAAGCTGTTTGGACCAATAAGTTAAGCATAACCAATATGGCGACTAATGTTTGACGCTCATTGGTCCAAACTATTTTCTGCTATACATATGGAATATTAAGTGTGATGGACCTCTAAGGCTGAGATTTCATACATCCGACATCGACATTGTGTCGGATGTAGGCGACTGCGGGATAAAAAATTTCTCGAATCTCTAGAAATTTTCTATCCCCCAACCAATCGCTACGTAATATCTTGTAATACAGAAGATGATCTGATGACAAAGGCAGAAACTGCATACACTTTATTTTTGTATAATTAGCACAAACATCCTGCATTGGCCTCTTCGTCTCCTTTTATACATTCTCTCAAGTAAAGTTTCAAAAGTGCGTAATAGACATTAGGGAAGTGTGTTGCAATAATATCTCGCGGAAAAATATTGCGAAGCAACCTCGCAACATCGACTAGACGGTAGAGCGTACGGAAAGCATCGCGCGGAGCGATCTAATACTTGAAATTCGCACAGGCGCTCCTCTTTTATGGAATCTCGTTTCCGGACCGCGCCACGCGCGTTCTCTCGCCGTTTATCCAGGGAATGCCGACATTCCCGAGCAGTTTAACATATCCCACGGAGCAGTCCGGCAAACACGTTGCCCTCCGTCTTCCCTCCTTCCAATCTGCAGCCCGTATTTCCATCTTCTCTTTGTCCTCCGCGGCGGAGCGTCTCCGCGTCGCAACTCCGTTCTTCCTTTTTCCCCTTTCAATTAGATGCGCTCGCAAATTTATGTCCGTTTACTATACTCGATACTTCCGTTTTCTCGCTTTTATTGAAAGGAACACCCTCGTCCCGAGAGTCGCGGATTGGACGCGTCTCGATTGGAAAAATAATCGCGAGCTGTGACGCTTCGTAATCGCAAAGTCAAACGGCCGATTAACATTTCCGATGCGAGAACAATATTGCATATCCGTTATCGAATTATCGAACGAGAATGCCTCATGTCGCCGGCTGTTTCCCGGATCGGAGGATGAAAGAATTCGCTTTCGAGGCTGCGAACACGCGGGCGACGGCCGCGTAATGGTGGGGCAAGAGACATTTGGCTGCAATTCGAGCGCTGCCTTTCGGGGGTTTATGGCCTCGATTTGGATTCCTGGCGCATCGGCCGCCATCTGAATGCCTCTTTGATTTAATAGAGAACATCAACGCGAATTCGAAGGGTGGCAGCGCGAAGGGGTGAAGCGCATTTGCCGGCGGGGGTGCGAGCCAGCCTGGATTTCCAAGCCTCGCGACACGAAGCACCCTCTTCTTTAGGTAATTACGATACCATCGATCCGGTGTCAACTTTGACCAGCAAATGTAGATATCATCAGAAGGAATCCTTTATAAAAACATTTGTACAAAGTGGATTAAAATAGTCATAACTTTGAATTCGAAAAAGTTTCGATTTATTTCCTGAAAGGAATCAATGAAAAATCGAGGGGGATCCGATAGCCCACAACACCAATTGGCCAATTTAATATAAAATTTTCTGATTGGTAGTTTACTAGAAAATCTCTAGGCATCGGCCGATGTGATCGGATGTATGCTAACAGGACCCTTCCGAAAAATCAAGTGAGTCTCAAATGCGAGTAAAACGGACATCACCAATCAAAAATTATATAAATTTATTCTATCCCTACCTAACTAAGCAATCTGATTGATGGTATCCATTTTATACTCTGCGTATCTGGGACCCTTCGGAACAATTTGAAAAGTGGAACGAACAATTATATTTCAGCAGATTCAGCTTTTATTTTAAATCAGCTGGTATGGTGCCGTTATTGTAAATGACAATCGATGAATGTGGTAATAAGTTGAAATTCTCGATGTTGCTACATAGAATAAACCGTGAATTCGCTGGGGCGTCGATTTTTTTGCGTACGTCCGTCTCGGGTTTCGCGGCCGTCAAAAATTCACCGACGAAATACAAGCCGCGGGTAATTAGCCCGGCGGTAGCGATGCAGTATTTACGCGCGTTTTAATCCGGATAGAGCAATTAGTATATATCGATGGCGCCGGTGGTTACAGATGTACGGTAGGTACTTGTAACGGTGGCGGTGGCGGCTACCGCCACCGCTGTAATCCGGTTTTAATTAAATAACTGAGTTCGCCCTCGAGCGCGACGGGCGAGAGTCCTGGAGGTCCCTCCACCCCTTTCGCGAGTCGTGTGGAGCGGAAGAGTTGCGCGGAGTCGAATTTCGATGGGCCACCGGGTGTCAGGCATTTAACCGCAACTGTTGTCGTCTCAACGCCGTGAGTTACGGGCGCCGCAAGTCGAAAGCGCGAGCGACCGGCACCGGAGGGATGAACGCCGCGTGTCCCCGTCCCACGCGTGACGTCTTCGTCAACAAGAGATTTATTTGTGCACCAGAACTTGTAACTTTTTTTGCTGATTTGATCGAGGCGAGTTATATCGCATAGTTTAACAGAAAAATGTTAATTAACTTTTCACTCTCGTATAAATTACTTTCTAGAGAAAAAAAAATATGATTCTTTAAAGTTAGTCGAATTAATCATTGTTAATTTTTAGGTAGATAGTTTTAGATGGATAGTTTATTTAATATTTTTAATATTTTTACAGCCAAAAAGCGGGACTTGGTTTATGTTCGGAACACGTACACGTACACGCACATATTTTTCCACACTTTTCTATAATAACTTTCCTCTAATATCTTGAGTATTCCTGAAATTTTCCTTCTTTTTACTTAACTACTTGTCCTATTTCTTCTTATCCTAATCCTTTTTCTTTTCTTCTCTTTGCTGCTCTTCATTCTTTTTTTCTTTCTCTATTTCTAAAATTCTTTCCTCTTTCCTGTATAGATCCTATTTCTAATGTCCAGTTTTACCTGGTTTTGCAGGTTAACTTTAATCTCGGTTTGACTTACTTTTTATCTTTCTCTAGTTTTAAAAATTGGAAAAATCCATGGAAATATGAAAAATAATGAGCACACTATCGTAGCGTAATGCCTAAATAAATTGTTTTGTTGAAAGATGTATTCATCTCAGACGGTAATTTTCAAGCTTTATATCGCTTGACATTGGTCTTATCATTGTTGAAAATTTTACATGTCTATCATGCGTGTTCAAATGTTAATAACGGCGAGAGCCACGTTGGCAAAGTTGAAGAAGAAAAGTATGATATCCAATAAAATTATAGAATTAACCGATGCGTGTCTGCAAGATTGAACGCGTTATCGAGCGCGGATGTTGAATCGGCAGGCAACCGACGAAAATAATTAATCACTTAATCTCTTTCAACGACGACGGCAATTACATCCACCATTAGATCGGTCTTCCATTTTGCGCCATCGAATTAAATTATTGTTAACTTAAAAGCGGCAATGTTTTGGACAATTAAAACATAAATTTCCTCGTCAAGCCGTACACCGCTAATGTGAATTAATCAAACAAATACGTAGGTATCGCGAATTGAAATTTCCAAGAAATTTTCGTCCTTTTGGTTTCGGTTTTTTCCTGCATTACGTAAACAAAGTAAAAGATTTGTGTCTAAGATAAGTGAAATATGTCTAAATTAATACGTGAAAAGTTTGGGATGTCTATATTAAAATTGTGCAATAATACAGAAGTGCATTTACTAATGAATTTGCCAATATCCGCGTCAGCGTTCATTAACGAGATGAGGACTTAACGGAAGATGGCACGTCGATATCTTGGTTATTCGCAGAACTCTCAATCAGCGTTTCGATGCCGCATAGTAATCCGCGGAAAACGGAAATGCTTGGAATAACGGATGATGAAAATCGTAGACCTCCAGCGACGGTTCTCGATGGAATTAAAAAAGAATTAAAAAAGAACCAGCTGAATGACGTTGCAAGTGTTTTCTCGCGTGTGACGATATTAATCTCACTGGCCATTCGAGCGCTATGGGATTTATGTTGTTTCTTAGAAATGCAAGAGAAAGACATGGTTATATCTGTAGTGCTGCTATTCGCAGTATCTCTTTCAAATCTTCACACTATATCTCATTCATCACGTTATTATGTGCGAATCCATGCATTCAATCGGCTGCACGTAATGCATCCAAGGAAAATAAATGTTTTATTCCTAAGTAAAGGAACTGTGTGCTGCGAAAAAATCTCAGCCAAAAGGAATAACTTCTTTTTGATTTCAAATGCGTTATGGTTCATTCCAAATCTCATTTTATACTTCGTGCTATTTTCTTGTCAGTGACCATATATGAACCATCCTTCTGAAAGTTAAAAACTCTAAGTAAAGAAACTATGAAAAAATTTGATTTCGTCCAGAGTTCAAACCTGGAATCCCCTGTCCTGGAGAATCGGTACTGTAACTTTCAAGTCTTCTAATACGAAAAGTACTTAATGAAAAAATATTTTATTATATTGTTTTGAAAAGTTCTTGAGGTAAGCTATAAAAATGTGTTATGAAAAATAGGGGTTTTCATTAAAGAAATTAAAGACCTTCATGTGATCCTCAAATGATTAAGTTGATCAAGGTCAAACTAATGGCTCCATCTTATGTCCCCCATGAAACAACTTTCATCTGAAACATTTTTTTTCTAAATGTAAATGCACATATTATATAGTATTAGTAATACTCATTCAATAGGTGTCTACCTTAGTGGCCCATATATGGGCTACCCCAACCCTCTAAAGATTAATAACGACGCGTAGTTGGCTGGGCGAAAATGTACCCGAATTAATCATTATTAGGCAAAATAAATCTAGCCTGATCATGTGAGGATTATCCCTACTATTAGAGCGTTTCTATAAATTCTGGATAAAATTTTGTGAGGATAAAAAAAGGTTCCTAAGAGTATTAAACGCGGTCAAACATGCTCTTCACAGCTCGTCAAGCTTATTAAAAAAGTCCTATACTGGTTGTGGAATAACCCGATATTATGTCGATTTTTATCGCAAAAACGGCAACAGGATACACACGGAAAGGAATTTTCCGGAATGCTTGTTTAAACCTGAACTACGCCTGTCGTTACAAGATCAGTTCTTAAAGTTATTTACGTCAAGTATATGATAAAATAAAACGTAGCGTGATATATACCTTTCAAGAATTGAAAATCTCTTTTATCACGTTATTTTTACAATATGTTTATTTTATACAATTTACTCCCAGGATGTCGAAAGTGGACCGTGTAAATTCGGCTTTAAGCGCACCATTGTGCAGGCAGTGTCGTCACCTTCGGTGCCCCGCGGCGACAGGTGGAGATGCAGGGCACCAAAGGGCCCGCAGCGTGACGAGGTATAATTATCGCGGAACCCAGGCAAGGCTTGCGAGTATCGCGGGGGTTAAGGAGTATTTAATTAGCACTAAACGCTGAATTTACATCAGGAGCCGCGATTTTATACCTCGCGCTTTCCCGAGGCGGCGTGTCTTAACGAGCGCGATCGCTTTTCTTGCATCCCCGACTCCCGCGTTTCATTTGTGACGAGGTCCGATCTAAATAATTTATTGAGCCATTCGACGTTTCTACCACTCAAGAAATTTTCTTAATTAATATTGCAGTAAAAGGAAGGATGACTTCGTTGTGAGAATTATCTGTTTTATTCCAGAATGCTCTGATTTTTCTCTTCGTTACCGTTTTTCGATTTTCAAACGATATCGCCGCAACAAACTCTCTCGCGTGATAATCGATTCAATTATCGTTAGTGCACAACTTGGCTTCCGCGCGGTGCACATCTCTCGCGTGATCCTAATTATCATGCGGCAAGCCGCGATCGCCCGGCGGCGGAAGGCCGTTTGTTTAATTAAACGCACGAAATCCGAGTTTACAAATATTATCTTTTCGGCGAGTTCGCGCGTAAATCCTAGCGTTTAGTGGTTATTAAAAGTCTCACCGTCGTTTCGCGGATGCGGTTTTAATAACCCGCGCGCCTTACGAGGCATCTCTCATTGCCGCAGGTAGAGGACTAAGTAAGTGGACGCCTTAGGATTCTGTACAGGTTGTTTCATATAGTGAGCGAAATTGCTATAAATCCACGCAATTTCTTAATAAAAAATTATATATTTTTATAATATAAACTGACAATGGTGACAAGATGTTTAAGAAATTATAAAACATAACATTCTACTACAAAAGCATATTATTTTATTTTTCATAAATTAAATAAATTTTATTTTTTTACATATTAAAGTATGAAATTTATATCATTTATTTAATTAATTTTCGATATATTTCGCAAGTACACAGTAACATTAACATATTTTTAAACATAATAAGTTTATTAATTTTAAAAATAATTTATTATTTAGTGTGCTGCTACCTTTGTTACTTATAACTTTAAATTATTAACTATAATAAATTCTCAATGTTCTCGATATTTCAAACTAATTTTTCTAATATTGCCGTATTAATTTCATTTTAAGAACTTCTTATTGTTTTCTCAAGCTTTTTAATAGTATTGTATTGTTTAGAATTGTTATAAACATTTATGGTATTTTAATTCGGGGAATACGATGACTATTTCATAAGTTATATTCTTTTCTGTTCAAATCATTGTTTAGTTAATTGTTTTGCACTACCTATGTAAGTAAACAACTGCATTATTTTGCTAGAACATTAAATTTTCTGTGATTATTTCATCAATATAAGGAATTAAAATATCCTCTAACATTTCTATTTATATAAAATGATTGCATAATATGATTTGCAAAAGACCGTATGATTTGAGGAAAAGAATGAAAAAATGTTTTTTTTTTCTGAAAAAATGTTTTACAAAACTCGGGAAAGCAAAAGCAAATGCAAATTTTGTTAAACGGCCACAGAAATCGAAGAAAAATTTTACAAGTTAATAGATATCATTTTGAAAAGTTAACAGTTATCATTTTGAAAAATCGAAAACGACTGACAATATGTTAATTTCTTGCGAGCCGAAATACCATTTAGCACTAAAAATTGGCAATATTTATGATATTATTTACTTGGTATGTGATATATAAGAGATAAATATTCCTAAATAAAATAAATTTAATAGAAGCACAATTGCTTCATGAGTCTACCACACATTACGTCGCGCACGAATGCGATTTTCATCTGTTCGCCAATTGTAATTCTGAAGAGACCTGTAGATCTCGGCATAGGAGTGCACGATGACTCGGATGATCCCCTCTGACATATTTAAGAACTGGTTCCTTTTAACTACAGCGTCAGTCAACCTAAGCGAAAGGTATCTGTCGCATCACCTGCCAGGCGCAGAAGAAACATATTGTCGGTCGGCAGTAAAATCCAAATGACACCGATACGCGAACGCCAAGTCGTTGAATCGCGAGACCGCCTTAAAATCGGACGATTATTTTATATTATGCTCCATATCGTTGCGCGCGCGCGCGCGTATTTTTAGAGTCNGCCCGGACGCTTTTAACAGCGATTTTACGTTCCCTTTCGCCAGGACGAGGTGAGTGACATACCGAGAAAAAGAAATCACGAGAGATCGTTCGTTTCGGCTCCTACCTGGACTGGCAGCCAGATTATTTATACTTTCGTGCGTGGGAGAGAAAAAGATTGAAAAAGTCCACTATGAAAGAGAATTGTCTGATTCCTCATGTTTTCTCGATTGTTTAAAAATAAATCTAAAATGTTTTAACTTTTGTATGCCTCGTAGTCTCTTAATAATTATCTCAATGAATCAGAATGCAGTAACAGAGAGTGTAATACACTCTTGCTAAATGTATCGTTGCAGAAATCGAGTTTATAGAAAAATCTACATTGTCTCGCTAATTATAGGCCTGCCCGATGCGTAATTAATGCGATTCTTAGCCAAATCTTTTCTTAATCTCGTGAATAATTTGACGCGTTTCCCGACATGGGGTCATACGAGCTTCCGCGAATAACAGAGAGTCGCAAAAAGCAGGTCTCCGGATGATTTGCAGATAATATTTCCATGTTAATTAGGCCCTGAGTTCTCTCCGTCGGTTTCACTTGTATGTTAATATTCTCGCTTATTGCGCCGGATATTGCGTTAACGTATCGCCGCCGCTCATCTCGCGCCGCTCGCCGCTTTGGCACTTTTTTACACGCCTCTCGCGATAAGTCTTTGAGTAATGAAGCACTCAATTAAGATCGGTATCGCCAGGTCGACAGGTGTGCCGCTGGCGAAGTGAAAGGCGAAATCTGTCGCGATTTATTTCAACAATAATATAAAACAACAAAATGACAAGTCAATGATTATTCTACCCATTTTTTTTCAAACGTTACTATCAATTACATTGAGAAATTATTACTATTATTATACAAATTATATTAAATTATTAGAATTATCGTATTTTGGACATTTCGAGAAAATTCTATTTCTATGTATTATATGAAGCTGAAAGAGTTATGGATATTTAACATCACAGAAACTTTAGTATGTAAAAAGATGAGGACTGCCAGATTCAAGAAATTGATCATCGAGAGAAACCCAAACACCCTAAAGGGCTGTGCTCGTTTCATTAATAACTTAAGCCGCGAAAACAATGAAAGCCCTCATTCTTAACAATTAACGGGATTAAATACACTTTAAAGGAATAATAACGACTTGCTCTCAACGACCGCATTGCATTCCTTCACGGACTTCCATGTTTGAAAGCCAATTGGATGTTAGCTGAATTAACCGTGTATACAAAAATCGCCCATCAAGTGGTCTAACAAAATTACAGCGCAAATAATAAGGGATAATATTATTTTATACTGACGTGTGTGTCGGAAACAATAAAAAAATTTTCCTAGTCTTGTATTTTTTTTAACTTACGATATAACGTTTAATTCGAATTCCTACGACGTTACATGTATTTTGTCTCTTTCCCACCTATTATAAATCAATATAACGTAGAATTAAACACTATGACGCAACTTAGAAGTTGCAGTTTATAAGAAATGAAGTGGGCTATATAACACCGACGTAACTATCACGTATCCGGCGTATCATATTTTAATATGTCCACTGCTATAAGAAGCCCAACGTTACTCGACATCGAAATGCACGAGAATAAAGAATTAGCAAGGCAGGTAAAGTAATACATAAGGAAGTAAAATGTTGCAGCCGCGTTACTATCGCATATTTCATCTGACTGCTTCCTTCTTTTCCGCATTCTTCTTTTTAACGTGTTCGCATGATCAGCAGTAACACAGAGTTGCTCGTTACTAACTGTTTCTCATGATGTGATGAATTTTCCATAGTGATATAAAATATTTTTAAAAAATATAAAGTACTTGGGGGAAATTGCTTAATGCGTATCGGCCACCTAAATAATATCTCACGGATTTTTTCCTTATTATTAAACGGCATTTAATGATAAAATATGAAATGATTGACAATGAGTAATAAGAAATATAAACAAAAAATGCCGAATTACATCTTGTTTTATGTGCTGTAAACATTTAAACAATGAGATAGGAGCGATATAATTTTAACCAATTTATGTATTTTAATTGATAGTCTAGTCTAACAACGCGGTATTCTGTACTTTCATGTTTTTATATAAATAAATTTAATATAAAATATTTCACATTTATTTTATATACATATTATAAATTGTTATTTTTATAAAATTTATTATATAGTGTGATTCGACTTATGCTTATTTATTTATTATTTTACGACTAACTAATCATAGTTATAAAATGATAAATTAAATATACATATATAACTTATACGTGACAAATTAAATTTGTGGTAGTAAATATGTTAAGTACGAATTCTCAAATCGCATCATTAATTGTATT